>PVJX010019759.1:0-34365 GCA_004027295.1 Dolichotis patagonum | reverse complement strand
TTTATTGCATTTAATTAAAAATTATTGCTAAGAGAAACAGCTGCAGATGGTCTTATTTTAAGTGAGAAAATTAAAAACCGAATTTCCCCATCGGTCAATTTCAACAAGACGCACAGTCACACACGTCCAGGGTGACACCGCTGAGATCACAATCATCAGTAGGGCGGCTCTGGGTCCTTTCTGAGAGGTTTAATGAGAGCTCTGCGGGAGTTCATTTGTCACAAACGTAATAATAACAGGACAGCTCCGGGCTGCTGCAGACAGAGACCTGGCTCTGGTGCTTTGACTCAGACACAGAAGACCCTGCCTGGGGGAACAGGCCTGGAGGGGATCTGGCCGGGCCCTGCACGTGAGCATGGAAGCTCTTGCTCCAGCTGCAGGTCACCTCCTTCCATGGCAATGCGTGTTTCCTGCTGCCCTGTCTACATTTACTAAAAAGACAGGGTCTTACTGTCTACACAGGCAGTGGCTTCAGAAAACACGATGTTTTACAAGGTTGATAGATGGCACCCTCCCACATCCCTTTGAACCCTCAGACCAAGCCAGCCTACTGGGGCACTGTGCTCCCCTGCCAGGGCGATATCCACAATATGGGGTGCCCCCAGCCATGGAACAGAGTGTCCGGGAGACCAAACTGGACCGAGAGGCAGCTGAGCTTGGGTTCTAGCTTGATCACTCACTGGATACGGTCATAGACAGACACCAACAGAGAGACACAGAGAGAGATAGAGACAGGGAGCCCAAAACAGAGACAAAGAGGCAGACAGAGAGACAGATAAAGACAGAGACATACACAGAGAATGAGAGATAGAGACAAAAAACAGAGACAAAGACAGACAGAAACAGAGACCAAGAGACACAGACAGCAATACAGAGATGACACAAAGAGACAAAGACAGAATAAGACAGGAACAGAGAGGCAGACACAGAGATGCAGACACAGAGACAGAAATAGAGAGAGAGACAGAGAGACAAAGACAGAGACAGAGACTGATAGATATCTCCAAAGTCCAAGGGGCCACATTCTCCCTCCTAGACTGCATCCCCAGAATCAAACTGCACTCTATGACCCCAACTACTGCTCACAGCCACTGCTCACAGCCACCTATCATGTGCTGTCCTGATTCACGTGTCTCAACAACACGGGTCAGGATGACTGCCACTGCCGAGTACCTCTAGTGACACAGAGGCATGCACAGAGAGGCACTCAACTGTCCCAGGCCTCTGCACCTGGCCACGAGCACCCAGGCCACATGCACGCACGTATTAGGATGACAAACATTAATGGCAGCGGGGGTATCACTGGGGACTCTGCAGTTCCCAGGGTGTCTGAGGGTGCAGAACAAAGCAATGGGTGGCACTGTCAGGCTGGCTGGCTACAAGATGAAAAGGTTGGGGCAGTTTGAACGGCATCTGGAAGACCTAAGTGTGCACTAGCACTACGTGCATGGTGCTCAGGCCACATGGCCTGTGGGCATGACCAAGCCCAGTTCTTCTTTGGTGTCCAGCAATCAGCCAACCTGCCAGGTCCCAGGACACTCGGAGTGAAGACCAACCCTTCCCCACACGAGACACTTAGCTCCTGTGTACAAAATGAGGATGCTCGGTTAGATTTCCACCAAAAACTTTCTTTTCTTTTTTTTTTGTATAAAGGTCAATTTGGGGAAAACAAAGAGTGCTTGAGGCTGCATTTTAAACAAAAGATGACAAAATCTTTTTTGGTTTTTGTATACCACATAAAATGCACATGGGTAGAATTTATTTTATTTTATTTTATTTTATTTTATTTTATTTTATTTTATTTTATTTTTTATTTTTTTGGTACTGGAGATCAAACTCACACTTGCCAGGCAGGCGCTTATGCTGCTGAGCTAAATCCCCAGTCCCTTTTTTTTTTTTTTTTTTGAGGTAGAGTCTTGCTATGTAATGCAGCTTGGTATTAAACTCACTATGGAGCCTAGGCTGGCCTTGAACTCATGGAGATCCTCCTGCTTCAGCCTGTTGAGTACTAGGCTGACAGGTGTGCAACATCTTTTAATTTTTAAAATAAAAGATTGTTAATATTATTGTAGCTACTAAAATGCTCCTGTTTGTGTACACACATCTGGAAGGAAGTAACCACTGAAAGGAAACTGAATTTATTAGCCCCTAAGCTGCCCATCCCTGTGTAGGGGTCACTAATGGTTCTCAGGCTCTGTGGTTCTGTTCCGTGAGGGATGACCCTTCCATGGGAAGGGACTTGGGTTTAAACATCCGTGCTCCTCCAGGAGCCCTCTGATGGAGTTAAGCAGAAAATCCAGGGAAGCTGGACATCTCTGAAGCTTCTGATCATGAGACACCAGCTGCTCCCCTAAAGCCTGCTGTGCCCACTGTTCCATTTTTCTCTGTATTTTATTTTCCCAAGTGAGTCTGCTCATGGCAACTGACCATTTTCCATTTTCCCATATGAACCCAAGTTTCCTTCATGTGCTTTTAAGAAAAGAGACCAACTGACCTAAAGAAAGATACTCAGCAGGTCCCATGGAGTGTGATAGGGATAGGGCATGGGGACTCAGAGGCCACCATGTGTCTCATAGAGAGGCGGATGCTGCCAGCCCTGCCCAAGGTTCCCAGCATGCATGAGACGTAGGCTCTGGTTCCAGGGCTGCTGAGGTTGACTTTGGCTCCTGCCCAACCCTCTGACCCTCTGAGGAGGCAGTAAAGAGAAAGGAACCATGCCCACTAGCCCACGCACCCATGGGTGCATCTTCAGTCTTACTGTCACATGTGCGTGAGCATAGGGGCCCCAGCCACAGCTCCCTGTCCAGACCTGCTCCCACCAGTGAGGCAAGGACTTCCTTCTCCTGGGCCTATGGGCTGCAGGACACTGGCCCCTGCTGCTGTGCCAGGACACAGCTCCCACAGGTCTTTCCCAGTCAGCCTGGTGCTTGGCAAAACCGCCTGGGAGTACAGTAGGGATGCTGGCTTAATTTTCTTTTCTTCTTTTTTTTTCCAGCACTTGGATTGAGCCCAGGGCCTTTGCGCTGAGCTACAACCCATCCTTTTTTATTTTTTATTTTGACAGGGTCTCACTCATTAAGATTCCCAGGCTGGGCTAGAACTCGAGAGCCTCCTGTTTCAGCCTCCCAGAGTGCTGGGTCCTGGCTGCAGCCCAGTGCTGAGCCCTCAGCTGTGAAGGTATGCAAGACAGCTCACAGCTGAGGGCATGCACTCACACTTTGGCAGCTGACTGTCCTATTCCCAGGTGGGACCTGGTTACAGGGGGTCCCAGAGGCATGACCCTCTCCTCCCAGGCGCCTCTCTTTCATTCTGCTTCCTGGCTGCCATGACGCGAGCAGCTTTCCTCCACCATGCTGTTCTTGCCTTGGAGCCGGCTGACCATGAAGAGAGCACACTGATCCATGAACCCAAATAACTTTCTCATCTAGGCCATGGGTGTCAGGGGTTCTGTCCCAGTAATGGGAAAGTGACAAAGACACGGATGGAAAGAGTTGCCCTTGGGCTGTGTGGTGCACAGCCTGCACAACCCAGACCTGGCATTCTTCGATGTAACTCACTGCAAATTCATTAATGAAAAGCCAAGAAGTTTGATTCCTAACTCCCTCTGTGCCTCAGTTTCCTCCTCCACAAGAAGACTAAATCATGTCAGATACTCCCTTCAGCTGTGAAGTCCTGTGATTCTACAGTACCCAACTCCCCCTTTTCAAGGTTGTTCGTTATCCAGAGGATGAGAGGGAAGAGTCAGCAGGGGGGAGCATCATGGGGGACAGTGTAGGTCTCACACTGAGTCTCTGTGGCTTAGGAATGCCAAGCATGGACCCAGGGGCCACCAGCACAGCCACCACTGGCACCCCTAGTGCAGTGGCTCCTGCACACCCAGCAGCTACTGCCCCTGCCTGAGTCCAGATAGACCCAGGCCAACTCCACCCGCGTCTACACTGCAGCCACAGCAGCACACGTGCAGAGAGTTGGGGAGTCCACAGGCATCTGACTGAGCCCCTCATCACTCTGTGGCTCGTGCTGGCCCTGCCCAGGGCAGGTTTTCCAGAAAGCATGAAAATCCAGGGTGAGCTTTGAGCTCAGACTCCAAGCCTGGGATGGGCACTGCACCCAGTCTGTCCTGTACCCTTGCTGCAGACCTGTCCATAAGCAGCTGGGTCAGTTCTCAAAGCTCCCAGGGCCCGTTTCAGAGGCCCTCTACACCTCCGTTCTGCACTTGGTGTGTGTGACACAACAGAAGGTGTCATGCTCACCCTAGGGCAATTCTTGAGGGAAGATGTGTCTACTTTGGCAGGACTCCAGAAGCTTTCCTCAGGCACTTTGCCGGAGAAAAAGAGCCAAGCATTCACGTGAGGTACAGCCCTGAAAAGTGCATCTGCAGCCAGGTGAGGTGCCACCTGCCTGTCATCCCGGTACCCGGAAGGCTCGAGCAGAAGGATCACTACAAGTTCATATGACTGCAAAGCTAGCTTGGGCTACACAGTGACACCTTGACTCAAAAAATGACAAAAAATCATGTTTGCACCAAATATAGCATTTGTATATGCTGTTTTCACATAGAAAATCTACTTGGCCTCAGATGCTCCAACATGTAGCATAAGTGAGGCTGAGGTAGAGAAAGACTCATGTACCATACCACCCGTGCCCTGTACTCCAGCCACCCTGGGTCACGTGCGGTAGGTAGACGGACATACCTCTCGGCCTCGGGCTCTGTGCTCTGCGCCCTGCTGTCAAAAGCACTGAAGCTGCTCATGTCCACATAGCCATCATTCTCGTTGGCAGCCGACAGGGCCCGGCTCTGCTCTTCGAAGAGCTTGGTGAACGTGCCAGGCCTGGCTGGCCTTCGAGGCGGAAGCTGAATGTTCTCATAGTCAGAGCTCAGGGCAGGGATGTTCTCGTAGTCAGATGTGTCAGCATTGGGGAAGGAGATGGAGCGTGGCTTGGTCAGTGGCAGTGGTAGGAAAGGTGGCCGTGAGCGGTCCTCAAAGGACTCCACCCTAGAGACTGTCCTGCTGAAGGGGACACCCCTCCTCCTGCCATCCCTGGAGAAGAGCAGAGAAGCGGGAGACTCAGGAGCCCTCGGCTTCCCGACCTGGGCCCTGAGCTGCGGGGAGCTGCCTAGGCTCCGCCGGTCCCCATCCAGCAGGCGGCAGGGCCCATGGTAGCTGGACTCAGATGAGGACCGGGAGGAGGCCAGGCCAGTGTCCACATGCGCCTTGCTGTCTGTCTTCCTCCGGAAGGTCAGTGCCAGGAAGCGCTTGAAGGATGACTTCTTCTTCTTGGTGGTCCTGTCTGGGGCCTCACCGTCCAGCAGCAGCGATGGGAAGCTCTTGGTGACTGGCCTCTTGGTGACACAGGCCAGGTCGAATGGTGGTGGGATGTCCACTAGTGAGCAGGGCGTCGAAGTGCCACTGGACGGCAGGCGCTTGCTCTGGGAAAAGCTGCCGGACGAGCCGATCACGCAGGGCAGTGACAGGTTGTCTTCTTTCCTCTTCATGCGGTGCAGGTCCAGCCCAGTGCCCTGGGGTTCCCGGTTTGCAACTCCTGGGGGCTCACGGCCCTCCACGGAGAAGGAGCGTGGATGCAGGGCCCAGCCAGCCTCGAGGGGCAACACCGGCCTCCCTGCCTCCTTGGCGATGCCCACAGCCGAAGACCCAGCTTCAGGACCAGACTCTTCAGGGACTGTCTCTGGGACACAGCCAGCTACCTTCCCAGAGTGGGGCCAGGCCCAGGGGACAACATTCCTCTTGTCCCCAGGCACCAGGCTGCCCTCAGTGTCACAGGCTGTGTCTTCCTTTGACCCTGTCATGCAGGGGTCATCATGTGCTCCATCTGTGGCACCCTCATCCTCTGGTAGGACAACCACATCAGGGACAGGGGGTGCCTCCCCAGCTCCAGCTCTCTTGTCACCTGCAGTCTCTGTGCTGGGGACATCCCATGTGGGGCCTGGTTCTGATTCCACGCTGCCTGCAAGCACGACAGGGACACAGCTGTCACTGCAGAAGGAGGTGCTCTCACTGGGGAAGAGTTCATAGGCGCTCCCCTCGAGGGCCACCACCAGGTCCTCCACACTGCTGCTCTCGAAAGGGATGATCTGGCAACTGTCCTCAGCGGGCTCAGTCTGTACGAGGTCCTTAGCAGCTCCAGGGCCTCTCCCATCCTGGGTGTCTTTCCCGTCAGGCTCAGGTGGCTCATCCTGGTCAGTCTGTATGTCTGAACTCTGCACCTGGGGGACGCCAAGGCACTCTGGGGCTGGTATGGACTCCTGGGTACAGGTTGTCAGCTCCTCACACCTGGGGGGCTCCACACACTTGAGGGACTCTTCATGCTCAGGGAGCTCCTCACACATGCGGGGCTCCTCACACATGGGGGGCTCCTCATACTCAAGGGGCTCTTCATGCTCAGAGGGCTCCTCACACTCAGGGGTTTCTTCATCCTCACAAGAAGGCTCCTTGCACTCGGGCTTCTCACAAAAGGCGGGTTCCTCACTGGCCTTGCCCACATCCTGTCCACTGTCTGGCTCTGTATGGCAGTGACCCTCCTCACCATCCTCTTCCACTTCTGTAGTGTCCCCAGGCAGACCAGGCTCTTCATGGGGGACCTCATGGGTCCAGGAGGCCTTGTGCTGGTTGTCCTCTAGGTCACATGGGCCAGGTCTTCCCCCTGGCTCCTCCTCTTCCTCACCCATGGGCAGCAGCACCCCTGTCCCTGAGCCATGGCTGCCATTCTCCTCCTCCTGCTCATCTGCAAGTCCTTCCTCTCCAGCAGAGGATAGCAGGTCCTGGGTGTTACCTGCTTCCTCAATGCCTCCATCCACACAGGCTTCCTCTCCAGTGTTGCCCGTGTCCTTGGTTGCATCCTCTCCTGGTGCAGCCCAGGGACCCGTGAAGATGTCTTCATCTGTCTCAGATCCAGAGCACTCAAGGTTAGGGGAGTCCCTGGCCCCACATGGCAGCTGCCCGTTGCTGCACTTGAAGAGCTGGTGGTTCACGTGTGCCCCAGGCCTGCACCCTGTGGGGCCTGCCAGCTTGGGCTTAGGTGCCAAGGGTGGCTTGGGGCCCCGGGACATAGGGCTGGGGCTATGCGGACCCTCAGCCCTGGGAGAGGCAGGGAACTTGAAGGCAGTTGTCTTAGGCTTGGGAGCAACTGGAGGCTTGGGGGAATCTGCAGAGTGGAACAGAAAAAGAGAAACCCAATGAGCCTGATCTCTACTCGGAGTCCCTGCTGCCATTTTTGGCTATGCTGAACCCTGCAACCCATCACTCACATTTTGTCTCAAGCTTAGTGTTATGGTTTATGTCTGGATGTCCCCCCAAAACCTGATGCAGTCATGGGAGGGATGCTTTTCAGAGGCAGCTGAATCTAGTTTGTGATTGATTCATTGTTTAGTGCTGGGATTATGGGTATGAGTGCTACACCCACCCTAGTGTGGGTAGCCTTAATACAATATAATGCACAAAAAGAGTCTTCTCTCTCCTACACTTCTGCTCTGTTGTGCCTTTTTGCTCTTGTTGCTTTTGCTGTCTTCTGCAATCATAAACATCACTCATCTGCCACATCACCCTGCCTTAGAGCCAGCTGAGTATGGACTGAAACTTCCACAAACTATGAATTAAATAAACCTTTCCTTCCTTAATTTTGGGCATTGGGTATTTTCTCTCACAACAAGAGAAAAGTAACCACGATACTTAGCTTCTCCTAACTCCTAAAATCATTCAACAAACCAAGTGTGCAGACACGGTATCCCATCTCAGTTGGCTAATGAAAATCAAGAGGTGAAACCTGCTCCTCTGAAGCACATAATCACCATGGTCTAAGACCTGAGACCACCCTTGTAGCCCTTGAGAGTAGAGGCCTGTCACTGCCTTTGCAGTCACAGATACCCATGACAGTTCACCCAGTGTGGGTACATGGCCTTGCAAGTGGAGATGGGATGAAGCCCAGTCCTGTGGGGTCACACCCAGGGTCTTGGGCTTCCAGGCCAGGGTCCCCCAACACGCCTGCATTTATGGCACAGGCATGCAGCTGTTCTGGAGGAGAGATGGCACCAGTCAATGTGGAGAGGCCCAAGACGCCCCTTCCTGGTGGGTCGTGAATCATAGCAGAGGAGAGGATGGGGTGCAGGTGACACCCAGCATTGTGACTGGAGGCTCTAGGGGTGGGAAGCGTCCTTGCTTTCACCTCCCAGTGCTGGGATGACGGGAGAATTGTGCACACCTGACTCAACTTAGTATCTTTTGCTTTACGATAGTGTAAAAACACACACATACCCATTCTGCTTTGCACTCTGGTGTGGAATTCTATGCTATGTTCCATACTTTATTTTAGAAATGGGCTTCATGTTAGCTGATTTTGCCCAGATGTGGGGGAATGTGGGTTTTCTGAGCATGTTCCAGGTCTGGGCTCAGCAGGTCAGGCATGTAGAATGCCTTCTTGACGTGTGGTATTTCAAGCTCTCAATGGGTTTACAGGGCTCTCGCCTGTTGGGATTGAGAGGCGCCTATCATCTGTACCCACACTGATTAATGAGGCATTTCGTGTCCCTTGGTTGGGACATTAGCAGCACGTCCCACTTGGACCGACCCTGTGCCAGGGACTCCAGCAATACTGGTCAACCTCACAGCCGTGCCAGGTCACCTGCATCCTACATGGCCTTCTAAGGATGTGTCTGTGGAAGGGGTGTGGGGAGGCAGGTAGGGCAGGAGCGCACAAGCCACAGGATGTGGTGCCTGACAGCAGGGAGAGGGAGTGGCCCGGCTCTCAAGACACTGAAGTGAAGATGAGCGCACTTCTAGCTGCCTGACACCTGCCCCATGGGTGCTGGCCCAGGCAGACCTACATCCAAATGTCAGCCAGGAGTCTGCACGGGATCGAGCCCATCCAGCTCTGTCTCCATGCCAGTCAAAAATAACACCTGTGCAGCATCATGAGAAAACAAACATTTGGAGTTTGAAGAAGATGCCCTCCAGCTGCTGGCCAGTGTGGAGGAGCAGAGCAGGTCTTTGGAGACTGAGCCACTTATTGGACGCTATGGACTTGAGCCTCGATTTCCTCATTGGTACAATGGGTGCAATATGGCAGTTCCTTGTTATGAAGACAAACGAGCATATATTAAAGGTGCCAACCAGATATGGTAACACATGCCTGTGATCCCAGCATTCAGGAGGCTGAGGCAAGAAGATCACTGTGAATGCAAGGCCAGCCTGGGCTACATAGTGAGACCCTAACTCAGAAAAATCAAAATAAGTAAATAAATGAAGGTGCTGAACCAGAGATGCTCACAGAGAACCAGCCCCGCAATGAATGAACAGTAACTTCTGCCACCCCAAAAAGCTGCCTCTGCTTATACTACCCCTCAGCACCCAGAAACAACATGGCTCCAAAGCCCCGTTGTCCACACTGGATGGGCAGTAGAGGTTGTGTGAGATTATTCTAGGGGCTGCGGAACCTCATTCCTCATCTTCACAGGTGGCATTTCACACGGGTGTCATGGGATATGGCCAAGGAACCAATGGGACATGAAAAATGACCATCACCCTGCTGCTTGGCATCACCCGTACCCATCCATCATAGTCGAGCAACCAATCTGGGCACTGTCTCTGTGGGCAGGGGATGGTGGGCATCCAGGCAGACCCTTCAGGAATGCAAGGACCACAGCACTTGGTGCTCACCACATCCAGCTCTAGAGCCCAGAGCTCAAATGAAACAGAGGCGGGAAGACTGGGGTGGGGGCAGTAAGGGCGGCTTGGGGTCACCCAGGTTTGGGTTAGGGTCCTTTCTCACTGGTCCAACTTCAACCCTCTTCCACCTCACTGTCCTAGACACCTCCTCCATGTACAGACTCATCCTGCGGGGTCTAGTGAGACAGAGAGGGAAACAGAACAGAGAAGCCAGAATGGACAGCAGGGAAGAAGCATATGGCCGGGTCCATGGCTCAGGGCACTCAAAGGCTGCAGGGCAAGTAATTGATCTGACACATTCCCCCTCAGTTTCCTTCAGCCCAGTGCCAGTAAAAAAAAAAAAAAAAACTGCAGATCAACGTATGCTTGTAATGCACAGGAGGATGAGGCAGGATTGCCAGGAGTTCAAGGCCAGCCTGGGCTGCACAGTGAACTCAAGGCCAGCCTGGACTACGTAGTGAGACCCTGTCTCAAACACCTCCCTCACCAAAAAGAAAAGGAAAGAAAAGAAACAAAGAAATGCAGATTGATCACCTACTATGTACCAGGTCCTCCCCTGGACTCCCTGGGCTATCAACAAGGTGAAATCAAGATATTACGGGGAGGCCACGAGGTTGGTCAATCACTATCATGCCAGATGATGAGGGGCTTGGAAGGGACAGGGTGTGACTGTCAACAGTGTAACTGGGAAGGCCTCATTGAGAGGTGACTAGAGGAAGGTGAGAAGTGAGGAAAGCCAGGACACTGAGCGTCCAAGGAGGCTGAAACCAGCAAGAAGGGAGAATGGGGTTTGGAGAGTACGAGTGGGGACCCCAGAATGATGCAGCATGGGAAGCTCAAGCAGGACTCTGGCTACACCCCAAAATCACTACACAGTGAGCAAGGAGACAAGGAGCTGTCACAGGAGCCCCAGGAAGTGACAGGGCTACGACCAGGTGGGCGATGGAGGATGCTGGAAAGGTGACTTTGGGTATAGGGCACATGGAACAGCCACTGACCTGAGTTGAAGGAGCAAATGGCAGTGGCCCTGGGTTCTGGCCCAATGTGTGACCGGGGCTAGATCAGCACAACCCACACATATGGAGAAGACAGTGGGCAAGGGAGCCGGTGACCCCC
This sequence comes from Dolichotis patagonum, assembly GCA_004027295.1. Taxonomy (NCBI): domain Eukaryota; kingdom Metazoa; phylum Chordata; class Mammalia; order Rodentia; family Caviidae; genus Dolichotis; species Dolichotis patagonum. Next base: position 23,569 of record PVJX010019759.1, on the reverse strand, counting down.
GCTTGGGTACAAGAAAAACAAGAGAGAAAGCAGGTGACAGCTTCCAGCCCTGCTCCTCTCATCCACCCCAGAGGAACCAGACTGATGAAGAAGGGGTCTGCAGATGTCAGAGGCTGGGCAGTGTCCCCAGGGTTGGGGCATGCCACATGCAGAGGCCCTTAAGCCCATCACCTAGGCCTCAGGGGCCAGTGGTGACAGTCACACAGGCTTTAGCTTGGTCCAGCACAGCAGGGCTAGGACCCTGTGCTCTCTGGAACTTTGGCTGTGGTGTACACTTCTTTCCTCACCGAGGCTTCCATGCGTACCCTAAGTGTCTATGTCCAGAACTTCCTGGAAACGTGCTACATGTGGGGTGACTCAGACGGTGACACCCTTCAACCACAGGAGCCTTGGTGGTGGGAGGAAGACCTTTTTAATGGTCCCTGGTGAGAGACAGCATCCCTGCCTGCTCGCTACCAGTTTATATTTGCTGTCCCCACTTTAATTAGATAGCTGTCACACATGTCCTCTTAATGCTCCAAAAGCTCATTAGATGGAGTTTAGGGGATCCCTGGACTGGGAGTCCAGAGTCATAAGTGCTCCTCCTGGCTCTGCCTTGGCTGGAGTGGGATCTTGAGCAAGTTCCTTCTCTCTCAGAGCCTCAATCTCCCCATCTGTAGAGTGACGGGTCACATAGTTGGCTCTGCAGTGGCTGACAACACTCTTTAGACACTCAGGTCTTCTCGAGACGCCCTGAGTCTGTCTCAGCTGCTGCTCACAGTGTGCCCATAGCCCGCTCTGCCATCCATATGCTGCACAAGTAATCATCTTCCATTTCATCTGCCACTCCCAGCACGTGGGGGACAGCGCCCGCTGACTCCTGCAACCCACCACGGGGTACTGTGGGGAAGCAGGTGTGCAGTGTGGAGAGCCTGGTTGGTTCAGCAGGGCCCAGGCACTAAGCCTGCCTGCCACATGCTGGCTATGTGACCCAGGCACCTCATGCTGCCTGTGGGAGCCTCAGTGTCCTTCTTGGTGAAATGTAGGCAGTGTTCCCTTTTTCACAGAAGCAGTGAGAAGTCCAGAGGAAACAGACAGCAAATGCCTAACAGCGTCAACTAACAAGTATTTCCTGTGTACCTACTACGCACTCTGGCCTGTCTCACACCCTCCTAGGCCACCAACCATAAAAATCTGGTATTACAGCGTGGTGCACACTTTGGGAAGCTGAAGCAGAAGGATCATTGTGAGTTTGAGGTCAGCCTGGGCTACATGTGAGTTCAAGGCCAGTCTGAACCATACAGTGAGATCCTCTCTTTAAAAAATAAACAAACAAAATAAATAAAAAAAAAAACAGGGGCACCATCTGTAGAATGGCACGGTGACAGTCTTCACCTCCCCATCGCTATGGCTTGTATCTAGATGTCCCCCTAAAGTCTCATGTGGTCATAAGTGGGGCTTTTGAAAGGTGGCTGAATCCACAGTAAGCGACGCTGGAATCAAGGATGTGTGATTACTGAATCTGTCCACTAATCAATTTGGCATAGTTTTGGGAAGATTCAGGGTGCCCCACCCTGAGTATGAGTGCTACCTGCTCCAAGCAACGGTAGCCTGGATAAAATATAAGGGACAGAAAGAGAACCTGTCACTTGCCGTTTGTAGCTTCCTACTCTCTGCCTTCTGCCTGCCTGCCCTGAAATGCTCCTCTGCCGTGCCACCCTGCTTTGCAGGCAGCCAACTATGAACTGAACCCTCTACAAACTGTGAGCCAAATAAACCTCTCTGCCCTAAACTTTGGATGTCAAGTATTTTGTTTCAGCAATGAGAAAAGTAACGAAGACACCATCTGACTGAACTCCAATGAGTGGATGTTAACAGAACACTTGGTAGCAGCACCTAATGGGTTTCTAGGATCTGATAAATCCTGCCTTGCTGCTGGTGACGGGCACAGGCCTAGGAACCCGGAGTGCATCCTGCTGCTTTGTCATGAGAGTTCATTGACAGGGATCCTCATTTTTCAGATTAAAAAAAAAACTGAGGCACAGCAGTTAGGCAACATGCTCAAAGTCTTGTACCTGCTTGCACAGTGGCTCTGAGACTCACACTATGGAGTCTGCAAACCACTGAGTCGCATGACCAGAAAGTTTGGGGCATGGCACCTGCAAGTCTTAAAAAGGAGTCTGGCTTGTGCTGGAGTCAAATGCAGGACCCTGTGCCCTTGAGCCTGATGGCTGAGGCTGCCTGGAACTAAACCTACCAGAACCCCCGGACTCCCTGGTCCCAGGTCTTGCAGGCCAAGCCACATGCAGGAAGCCCTGGGAGGGCAAAAAGGCTCGCCATTGTTATCAGGCGGCTTATATTAAGAGCAAAGGCTCCTGGACTATCTAGGCAGTGCCACAAGGCAGAAGGCAAACCTTCCCTGAACAGACCTGGTGGGTGCTGAGACCCTGGTCCACAAAGGGGGACCTTATTGCTGCCCCGCCCGTGACCCATACACCCGAGCCCCCAGTCTACACCAGGCTGGGTACTCCTCCTTTGTCAGGTTTCTAGCCCCAGAGTTCTGCCTCGCCTCCCCCTGAGACAATGACTTGTTTTCACTAAAACAAATTCTAAAAAGAAAAACACCCAACACACACACACACACACACACACACAGGGCCCAGCAGGATATGGTCCCAGGACAGCCAAGATGGTGGTTTCCTGTCTCTTTCGGGATGTGTTTGGAGGGTGACTCTGGAGTCCGGGAGGCATTAAATTCCAGGAGAAAATGACACGATGGGGACGGCGCTGGCGGTTGCCCCGCACACTGCCGGCTAAGGGAACTTTCTAGCCCCTGGCGCTGGGGTGAGGGACAGGGGCAGGGGCAGGGCGGTTCCCTGAGCCTCACTTTCCAAGTCGGCTACACTGCACTCCTGGGGGGCAAGACTGCTCGGCGCACCCCGATTCCAAGAACCGCACCCCAATTCCGGGAATCGCGCTGGCCTGCGAGGTGGATGCACTCTTACAGTAAGGACATGGTGTCCCCTCGACACCCGAGCTCTGTGCGGGATCCCGGTGTGAGATCCCGGTGCGCGATCAGGGATCAGGGCGTGAGCGGGAGTACCCTGGGGTTTTCACACCCACCCAGTGCTCTGACCTTGAATCTTGGGGGCTGGGAGCGAAAGGGGAGGGAAGGCTAGGGGACCCCAGGATACGACGGGGTGAGGGAGGGGCGCGCCTGGGACCTGGTCTCAGCCCTGGGGATGCCCCACCCAGCAGGTGGGGACTCGGACCGACCGGGCTGCCCCTACCTGCGCCGTTCATCTTCCTGCCGCTGCAGCCGCGACCCTGGTGAGCAGGGGTCCGAATGAGTCCAGCACCGCCCTCTCGCCCCGCCCCACCCTGAGCGCGTGGACCCGGCAGGCGGTGGAGACGCGGGGCGGGGCGGGGCAGGGCTGCCCGGGGCGGGGCGATGTGGATGGAGAGGGTCGGGAGGGGAGCCCGCCGTAGAGGCAGAAGAGGGTTGGGCTGGGGGTGGCCGGCTGGAGACTCGGGACTCATAGGCGGGTGTGTGGTAGAAACGCGGGTGGATCCTCCCGCCTGAGTGCACACCCCCTCCCCGACTTTCCTCCTCGCAGGGTTTTTTGGTTTTTCTCTTACTCTTGCACCCTCAGGACTGGGGCAGGGGAGGGTGGCTGCGTCCAGTGTGCATTGGAAGAGATTTGGCCCTTGGGGACCTCGGAGCCTGGAAGACTTCGCAAAAATGCCGGGACCTTCTGGTCCACTGGCCCAGTACCGCCAGTCTCTGACTGGGTAGATGCATTCCTGCAGTAAGGACATAGTAGCCACCCTGACTGGGGCTCCTCGCTGATCCCGTGGGGGTTGGGGGGTGGCTGGGCATACAGGAGCAGCAGGCTGGTGCCAGCCCCGGGAGCAGACCCAAGGGACCGAGCCATTCGCAGATCCCGGTCCTGACAGAAACCTCAGGATCCACCAGATCAGGATGGTGAAGGAAGCCCTCGCTGGGCAGCGACACTGGGCACTAGATCAGTCCTCAGGTAGGGCCAGGTGCTGGCTGCCAGTGTGACTCACATCAGACACCTGTCCTCAAGGAGCCCAGGCATAGCCCTGCCAGGGTGACAGGCCCAGAGGAGAGGCTACCAGGTGAGGGGTGCAAAGGAAGGTGTTTGAAGAGCCTGAGGGTTCTAGTGGAATCCAAGGTGCACCTCAGTTTCTCCAACTGTAATGTCACTGTAAATTTGGTTCTTTCTGGTAACCTTCCCAACTCGAAGCCACTTCAGAGTCCCCATCCTCCAGCTTTTTATGAAGGATTATGTGTGGCTCTGGAGTAAAAGAATAATCTGTGGCTGGGTCTCCTGTTAGACAGCTTCCTAGCAAACTTTGTGCTCCTGTGCACATGCTGTGATAGGACTGGCAGACGTGGTATGGAGGGGAGGACAGGAGAAGTGGTACGGAGCACAGGAGGCAGAGACAGTACTAGAAATGGGGGAGGGATCATGGAGGTGAAGGATGTCACGGTGAAGATGAAGGATGTGTTGCACTTGGTCCAGATAAAGAGCTGGAGGTCAAAAAAATGATAGATGAGGTGGAGATGATAGACTTGGGAGAGGTGAAGGAGTTGGTGTGAGGAGATGGTGGAGGAGTGGAAGTGGTGGGAATGGTACAGTTCAGTGAGCTGCTGGTCAAGGTGATGGAGGTGATGGTGATGAAGATGGTAGTCATGGCAGAGTTAATCCACCCAGTGGAGATGATCATAGAATTGTACCAGGTGATGGAGGTGGTGGTGGTGGTAATGGTGGAGCTGCTCCAGGCGATGGAGATGGTCGGTAACAAAAGTGGTAGAAGGGGTTGAAGAGAAACCGAGGGAGGGAGGAAGGGAGGAAGAACAGGGTGATGGTGGGGAGGTGTTGTGTTTGGATGTGGGCACAAATGGCTAAGTGCAGCAATTTAATGCAAAGAGCAAATCTTTCTGGAAACAGTGAGCTTATGTCTGAGAATTAGGTGAACTCAGCCAACTGGGCCCCAGGCAGGGGTGGTGAGGGTAGCTCAGGGGTTCCACTGGGGCTCCAGCCTGGCCAGTGAGTGGTGGTGACTAGGACAGGATGTGGCCTGGGGCAGTGCAGCCCCTCCCCCACTGTGGAAGGTGGGATTTGAGGCCAGGCGAAGATGGCACGCAGGGCCCCTTGGTGAAGTGCAGGTCTACACTTGCTGGGCTGAAGGGTATGCCATGCAGAAGGGTGGCGCTGGACTGAGACTCTTGTTGCTGTTTTTCCTAAGAGGACAAAATGGAGGTACAGCCCCTGCCCAGGACACAGTTCAGAGATGCTGGCATTCGACCTGAGTTTCTGGTGCCTTTCCTCCCACTTTAGCCCCCGACTCCTATCAAGCGCTGACTTGATGCTCACTGGTTACAAGAGAACATAGTGCTACAAGCTGAGCTCTCCAGCACCCAGGGTCCACGTCCTCGCAGACCGAGGAGGAGGTTGAAAATCCACACTTGTCGGGCTCCCGACTGTGTGGGAGCCTCGTGGAGCAGTGGACCTGGCCAGGTGGCTCCCTGTCCTGCTGGGAAGTGGGTGACCATTGAGCTCTTTTCCCTCAAAGACAGAGCCCTCCTCCCGCAGTGTCCCTTTCTCCAACAGGTCCCCGTGTTCCTGCGTTTCCATTCTGGGAGGACTACTTTCCATCACTAGGGACACATCAGGCTGTGACAAAGGAAATCCCAGCCCAAGAGTTACAGCTGTGGCACTGTCAGCCCCAGGCCAGTGCTGGCTTCCTGGGCTACACAGGGGTGGAGAGTCAGCTAAAGTGGGTGGAGGACCCTCACCTTATGCTCCTCTGAGCCCAGAGAGGAGTGGAAGCCTGTCTCTGGGGTCTCAGGACATCAATGTACATGTCACCCTCTGTCTCCTCTGTGTTGGGGGTAAGAGGTCACTTGAAGTAGGGACAGATGAGTGGGGCACTCGTCTCCCACACTCTGCTGTCCTTCAAGAGCTCATGGTGGTGTCAGAAACAGGGGCTCAGGGCCAGTGACTGACATGGCGCCAGGTGGGAAGTGGGGCTGAGTGGGGCTCAGGGGTTGGGCTTCCCAGGGAAGCAGCGAGGAAGGGAAGAGCCTGAGGCCTGGAGAAGCACTAGGTGGCACACAGGGGCACCGAGAGAAGTGTGTTATGGGCAAGCCAGGAGCATGTACAGAGAAATTGAGCCATTGGCCACTGCCCTGAGTGTGGACCTCGTCACGCTGGGGATGGGAGCTGTGGGCTGTCTGTGGGGAGGGAATGCTGTGATGATACCACTTGGTGAGCAGTCGGGTCAAGCTTAGAGCTGGGCCAACCTGTGAGGCAGAGGCAGAGCCATGGAAGATCAGACCTGAACTTGACCATGTAGGCTGGAGGGCTTCCTGGAGGAGGCAGGCTTTGCTCCTTGACCTCTCAGAGCTGGGTAGGCTGTAGGCTGGATGGGTAGAAAGGGGCCCATGGGTGGGGGTAGAAGGGCAAGGATGGTGGGCAGGGCCTCCACTGGCTCCCCAAGGAAGGGTGGGGGCCTGGGCAGGGCCGCCTGGTTATCATTGGGTGGGGTGAAGGTCTAGGAGGAAGCAGCCACCCTCTTCCGCCAGGCACTTTTCCCTCGCCCGTCGGGCTGGTGGCCGCTGGCCGCACCCGAGGCTGGTTCTCTTCGAGGCCCAGGCTGGTCCAACACACACCCAGCAGCAGGGGCCTGGCTGGCTTCCTGCCCTCTTGGGTGGGCGGGTGGTGGGAGGAAAACTGCCCTGAGCCTCCTCCAAAACAGGAAACTGCTCTCCTGCTTCCTGGAGGACAGGAACTATCCCCATGGCAACTGCGGGACAAAGGGGCTGCATTAACCCTTCCCAGGGCAGGCCTCGCTGGCGTGGCCACTGGCTGGCCTCTTCTGGCATGGCACTGGGCAGGTGACTTTCCCTGAACTCCCCCCCGTTAGCTAAGTGACACATGGAGAGGACTCTGGGATGAGGGCTGGCCACACAGGAAGCCGAGGGCCACCATGGGACAGCCAGGCCTGGGGCCAGGCATCTGTCTTTGCACCAGGGCAGCAAAGGTGTGCAGGGCGCTGTGTGGGCACCACCTGAGGCCACCACGGAACACTCCTGATCTGTTCCCCACAGCCCAGGCCTGGGGTACACAGGCACTGACAAAACTCTCTCCCCAGGCAGACCTTATGGCCAGGGAGGGTGCAATCATTGAGGGACAGCAGGGATAGCCAACATATGTAGAAGGAGTGAGGAGAGGGATGGGGTGGTGGGGGACTGCGGCCCCAGGCCACGGGGTGTGAGGCCCTGGGTTCAGGCAGGCCCTGCCTCCCCCGCAGCGTGCCCTGCTGGGCTTTGCTCAGCAAAGAGGCTCAGGACACCGAGAGGTGTCTTTCTGGGGACCTCACCTGGTGTGAAACCTGCAAGGCCAAGCTGCAGGGAGAGGCAGTCCTGGGCTGTGGTGGTGGGGTCCAGGGAGCGGGAGGCCCTGTGCCTGATGCTGGGTGCTGGCCACCTCAGTCAGGAGCCCAGCCTTCCCTTGACCAGCGATGCCCTGAGGCCGTGTTGTGGGCACAGTCCCAGCTGTGGCAGCAAGCACTACAGCTCTGCATTTCTCTGAGAAGGGGACCTGCTGTCCTTCCTGTGGCCCCTGGACCCCTCAGCACCTGCCTCCACATTGCTTTGCCCTGTCTCTGCCCTAACCCTGGGCTTACCATACCAGCTTCTCCTTCTGCGAGCCTCAGGGCCTTGCTTCTTCCAGCCCCAGGTCCTTTGAGCCTACTATTCCCAGCCATGGCCAGACTATTTTCTTTGCCACTACTCCTGAGTCCTTCTTCATGACCCCCTCAACAGCAAGCCTTAGACACCTGATGCATCTCTCCCCACCCATCTGCACCTAGAATACAGTATAACATGTAAATGAAACCTGATGAGAGATTAGCACCAACAATAAGAGTGGCTATGACAATATACTGCAGTAAAAGTTATTTAAAACATGCCTCATTTGTCTCTGTAATTTTCCACATAGTATTTTCAGACTGCATCGGCCTTGGGGAACCGGGACCATGGGCGCGTTGATCTGAAGTAGAGCCTGCATGCGGTGGCCCAATACCCCAACAGCCCCATGGCCCATCAACAGCAGCTGCTGTGACCTGCGCCAGGTGGTCGCCAAGCTCCCTCACCTTGCCGTGGGACCCAAGGCCTCAGGGGGAATTAGCTGAGGACTGGAACCAAAGACTAACTGCTCACCCTGTGGCAGAGCCACTGTGTCTCCGGGTGTTGTGTGAGTCCCTCTGCAAGCCTGAGGAATGAAGACCATGGCCTGGAGGTTGCTTTGGCGGAGGGTGCACATCTCAGGGGGCAGAAGCCTGAACAAAACTGTGTCACTTATGGCCAACCAGTCCCATGGTTCCCTCCAAGGGCAAATACCCACAGGGGACCTAGGATCTCTCACAGGCTTCATGTGAGTCTGAGGACCCTTGGACCCAACCTGCAATGGGCAGGTTCCATTCTCAAAAACCACTGGGCTGGAAGTATGTGTGTGGGTACATCACTCCCATGTTTCAGATGGGTAAACTGAGGCTCCAAGGGGTACACTGCATGCCCCAGGGTCCCTGCCTTCCCTGATCTCCCAGGGCCTTTGTACAACCAGGAATGAGAGGCTCAAGGTGAGCTTGTGAGGGTAGCATGGTCACCACAGAGGTGTGGGGACGTGAACTTCCCACCAGCAGAGTTGGGCTGGGTGGGGTGAGGTGAGTCCTGGTGGAGCCTGGAGTCCTCCTTCAGGGAAATGGGCTCCAGGGTCATGGCCTTGTTAAAGGGAGGGGGCTGTGGGAAACCCAGGAGCCTTAGTAGGGGCCACCAAGGGGACCGAGAATGAGAATACTGGTGATCCCTCCCTGAGGTGCCTGGTGTCCTGCTGGGAGTCCCCAGGGAGAAGGCATGCAGGCTGGCTCTGCAGAGAGGTGGCAATGTCACCTTCCCAGGCACCAGGAGGATGGTGGCTTGAGAAGGGAGCATTAATTTATTTTCCTGCTACAGCCTGGTCTCTGCAGACCTTATTAATTAACTTAATGATGCCCGTGCAGCCAGGCATGCACACAGGGAATGCTAGGGAAGGTGTGACCCCTGTCACAGCACTGTCCCCTCCCCTCCAAGCCACCCAGGGAAAGGCATCTAGCTGGCCCAGCCACCCCACTGCCATGGTGCTCCATCCCTCTAGAGGAGGTGGCCAGTGACACCCAGCGCTCACCCTGTGGGAGCAGCCTGCTCCTCGTCAGCTCAGGAGTCAGGGAGGAGGGCCAGGCACGAGGACCATCAGGGCCAGCAAGAACCCCAGTTGGTTCCCCATGGCTTCCTACCATGTGAGCTGGGAATGGGCAGAACCTTGGCCAACCCTTCCCTCCTAAGCCACCCTCTCCCCTTGGAGGACAAAGTGCCAACCCAGCAGTGCCTGGCACTGCAGCCTGCTTGGGGAGGCTCGATGCTGCCATGAGGGTCATTGACATAGCCGACCCAGTGCAGGCAGAGCCCCGGAGGTGTCCTCCAGCAGGGGAGGTTTGTGTCCCAGAACAGCTCAACCCCAGAGGGATTTGTCTCCAGCTGTAAACCCAGCCTCAGCACCCCGTGCTCCACTGTGTGGACTGGCACAGTGTCCCACCCCCAAAGTGGGAGCTGATAGTGCAGTGTCAAGTCTCTATTTTAATTAAGTAGTTAATTCATTTATTTTGAGACAAGGTCCCGTTCTGTAGTCCAGGCTTGCCTCCCACTCACAGTGATCCTCCTGCCTCAGCTTCCTCAGTGCTGGGATCACAGGTGTGTACCACTATCCCCTGCTACCATCTCTTCACAGACAAGGACACAGAAGCCCAGACACTGGCTGGAGACCACCGCTGGTGACGGGAAAGATGGGGGCCAGGTCTGCTGTGATTGCTCCTTCGGTCTCAACTCAGAGGTTTTCTGAGATGGAGGCAGTTTGGCCCCCACAGCAGCATAGCAGCATTGGGTGGGAGCAGGGGCTGTCAGGACACCCCAGATGTGTGCACTAGCCCCACAGCCTGGCTCCTGCCCAGCAGCCAGGAGAACCCTGCTCACCAGCACCTCCTGGGGCCAGAGCTTCCAGACCAGACCTGTCTGCTTGGGTGGGGGCACCTCTGGTCTGGCTCTTCACCCACCTGAGAGTTTTGGGAACCGTGCAGAGCAGAACAGCACAGTGAGACTTTCCAGATGGTATGATCTGGGGACAGGAGAAGCCAGGTGCCCAGCCTCTTGCATGTGGCCACAGTGTCACTGCACCAGTCCCAGTCCTGGCTCCAGCCCAGCACAAAGCAGGTGCTACCCTGCATGGATGAAACAGCACCTTTGCTGCTACTCTAAGGTGGACATGCAGATGGGTAAACTGAAGCTTGAGCAAGCTCCCTCACCCAGCAGCTCCTCAAGCCCATGTCCTGTGTGTCTGCTCTACTTCCTCACCGACCCAGACCCAGCCTTCGTTTTCTTGACCCCAGCAAGCAGGCAGTGTTTACCTCGGCCAGAGTTTATTCTCCCAGTTTTCCAACAGTCGATCCCAAGCGTTCCACACATGTCCTGCGAAGAAAAACATGTTTTCCTCACTCGGCTCTCAACTTCCAAACAGCGCCGCATGCTGAAGGCCTGGGCTCCGAGGAAAGCGTGGGGTGACTTTCCTTTGGCCATATGATGTTTTTCCATCACACGGTCAAGGGACAACAAAACATGTTTTCCTTTTTCTCCAAAGGATTGGAACTTTCTGATTGACCACTCAGTCCCAAACCTTGAACTGTTCCCCCACTATTGTCTTTGGGCAGATGAGCCATGTTGGTTCACTGGAAAATAAAGGACTGTCCCTCGTTTTACTGAAAGACAACCTTCTCAACCCAAACTGGCACTGTCCTGGAGCCTTGATGCCCCTGGAATCCTCAATGGCCCCTCCAGTCCCTGTACTCCTGTTGGTCTCAGTGCCACATTGCGGATGCTGGGCTGAGGAACCATCTGTGCAGCCAGAGCTCGATGCCCAGACCCCCAGCCAGAAGTAGGGTACGACATGAGGGGATCGGACGTCTTCCTGGCATGAGTAACCATGCACTTCAGCCACTAGGCCTTCCTGGTCCCTGAAGCCAGCAGTGCCACACGCTGGCCTCAGCCTGGACCCTGTTCCTTCTCCAGCCAGTTTGTCTCTCTCTGCACCAGACCTTGCCGTAGCACTGGTGACCCGCTGAGGCCTGCACACATGGAGGCCTCGTGACGCTCCTGGCAGAGAGTTTAGGTTGTTCCCACGTTTTATGGTTTCAACTGTGCTGTGTTGTCGTAGGAATGAAAAGCAATTCCAGCTGGAAGCTGGGTGCGCCGGGCTCCTAGGGCCTTGCAGATGTTGGCTCCAGATGTTGGATCCTTGATCTCATACATGCCTCCTGGAGGAGCTGCCACAAGGCCTAGAGAGGCTCAGCCTTTGGCCCCAGCCCTGCAGCTCCCCCACAGACTCATGAAGCTGTGCTTATCCAAGCCGCTGCAGTGGGTGGGGGAGAGAGGCCAGAAGGAGGGGACAGAGAGAAGCCATCCATGTGCCCTCAGTTGGTTAGTTCCCAGTGGTCCCACCCCCCACTCTGGGAGGGCTGCTACTCCCTACTCAACCTCAGTTTCCCTGCCTGCACTGACAGGAACAGCAAGCCTACTGTGTGGGTTGTTGCAGGCCCAAAAGAGACTCCTGGAGGCCCTGCCCCTTGCTGCTCTCTCTGGGGCTTAGGGGGGCCTTGTGGAGGGCTGTGTGCTTCACAGACATCTGGGCTTCTCACTGGAGCTGCAGGGCCTTCCCAGAGGGGGACACTGCGGCCTGAGGGCAGGGCCACTCAGGACAGGGATGGTGGGACTCCATGGGCTGTCTCTCTAGGCTCCAGTTCAGGGGCTCCATATCTACTCTCCTTCATGGGCATCCTGGGCTCCTCAACCCCACCTGAGAAGCCACCAGTGATGTCCCCTTCCTGTTGCATGCGACAAGTCAGGAAGAGGGGCTTCTGCATGCAGAGCTGCCAGTGCCAAAGGCAGGACGGGCGCTGGTAGACTGAGGAGCTGTTGGGCTCTGCTTCCACTGACCCTGGTCCATTGACCCTGCAATGACTACCATGTGCTTCCAGCTGCCAGTCAGGGGTGTGAGGAAGGAAGGACAGTTCCAGCCTGTCCACAGGAGCTTCAGGCCACCATGGAGAGGGGCTGCAGCTCCAGGAAGGGGCCTGGGGCTACTGGGCAACACTCAGGAGGATGGGAGGCTGTGGGCCAATAACAGGGACAACACACAACTAGTAAGGGACAGCAGGGCCCCCAGAATCCTTTAGGCAAGGACAATGATGTCACCAGCTGCCCCAGAACGCAGCTCTGGAACAGGTACAGATGGCACTGGTTTGCAGAAGGGCTGGTGCATAGGCATGCACCTGGGTCCAGTGCTTTGGGACAAGAGCAGTGGCTGTGAAGAGGGCCCCGTCCTTGACTGTGGCCCCAGGATCAGCAGCAGTGGCTTCTGCAGGGTTCTGCAGCCCAGGTCTGACCCCACCTGACCTGACTGTGCTCCCAGGAGCTCCAGTGTACACAAGATTCTGTGAATTGCTGGTTTGATATCCATGCCCAGCCTGTCACCTGGATACTGTGGGGTCAAGACTGTCACTGCCTTGGGCCAGGCCCTGCACCTCACACCCCTGACCAAGCTTGCAAACCAGCTGATCCCTCCTGCAATTTCAACAAGCAGCACCATGCACTGAACAGGGAGGATGAGTGTAGGAGAGAAAGATGGAGGCAGCTGAGGCAGGGAGAACTCTTACGGTACAATGAGCTCTGGATTCCTGCTAGTGGGGGCAAAGAGGGATACTTGCCCTAGAATGTGCCTTGGGAGGCCTGGGAGGCCCCATGGGAAGCTGGCCCAGCTTGGTAATCAGCTGATCCCTGCTTCTGTGTGTTGTGGTGGTGTGTAGGCCTAATCTCTCCCCTGTAATCCCAACACTTACAAAGCTGAGGTAGAAGGATCATTGAAAGTTAGAGGCTAACCTGGGCTACACAGTGAGTTGAAGATCAGCCTGAACTACATGGTGAGACCAAAAAACAACAACCAACCAACAAAAAAGGCTTTGGTGAAAGAAGAGCTTCTCCTGAAATTAGCTGTGCTGCAAAAACTTGGGAAAGCAGAACAAGCAGGGGTGACACAGCTCTCGGCCTGGCTCCTCGCAGCCTCTTCCTATGGAAGCAGAGGTTGGTTGTTACTGCTCTCTTGCAAACCTGGGTCAGGGCTCTATGGACCTTGCAGCTTGGTGTATGTCTGGTCACTTGTCCCTGATGCCACCAGGGTCACCCTGTGGCTGCATGGATATGCATGGCTGCCCGGAAATTTTCGCACTGACACCAATGCCCATCACTTGGGCGCTTTTGGCCCTGCTGCCCAGCTTGCTCCCTTGTCTCATTTGGTTTTGTTGCAGCCAAGATCCTCACCTCCCCAAAGTGGAGCGGTGGCTCAAAGGCGGTGTGGTTTAAACTTTAATACAGCCCTGGGTCCCAGCAGGCCATGCAGCCACACCAGCACCCACCCACAGTATCAACATGGCTTGCTGGCCCTGGGTGTCATCAATATTTAATAATTTTCCCAATCTGATGGGAGGAAAAAAAAGGGCATTTCATTGTTCTTTTAATTTGCATTTCCATGCCTGCCCAGGACTGCCCTGCTGTCATTTGTTTGTTGGAGATTTGCATTTCTGTCTGTGATTGCACAGTGTAGTCTCTGCCAAGGGTCCTTCCTTTAATTTTGTTTTGCATTTTTTCTTATCAATTTTTCATCTCTGCTGAGGGTCCTTCCTTTATTTTTGTTCTGTATTTTTTCTTATCACTTTTTCGGTGCTCTTTGGTGGAGGATATTAACTCTCTGTCTCACGTAAGATCTGTCTTTGTCCTAAAGTAACGTCTGCCAGCTGCAAGATGAAGCGATAGGAATAAATGCAGATTCAAGTGCTTGGCCTCAGACTGGGTGGAGGGGAGCAGGAGGGGGATCAGGCCCTGTGACCTTTCACCACATCAGAAGCTGGTGAGCTCGGTGGCAGGTGACAGCTGGACGGGACCCTGCAGGACATTCCTGGAGGTAGAGGTTTACAATCCCTGCTGACCTCAGGCAGGTGGTCAGCTCCTGGCAGGAGAGGACCAGAAAGCTGCAGCCACTTCTGGCAGGAGCTGGCCTACTCTGTGGCACAGGGCCATCCCCAGATACGAAAGCAGGTAGCCCACGGGCACAGAGGACAAAGCAGGACTGCCAGACTCTCCAGAGAGTAGGTTCCATCTGAAAGCAAGGAGAGACCATCTCTGTCGCCCTTTCCTTGTAGAACTGCACCCAAACACCCCTGACATGTACCTACTTTATTTCTTCAGGTGCTTGGTGTTTCCAATATGATACGCAGAACCGGGGCTTTTATACTGAGCCACATCCCTACCCCTTATCTTTTCCCTTTTGTTTCTTGTTTCTTAGAAACAGGGTCTTGCTAAATTGCTGGACTTGCACTTGTGATCCTCCTGCCTCTGTCTCCCAGTCCTGGGATGACAGGTGTGTTCCGCTTGTGCACAGTCTATGTCCTCTCCCTGGAACATCAGCTCCTTGGGGGAAGTTCTGGTCTGTTTTCTTCCACTGCTATATCTCCTTCATAAACACTGCTCATTTCTCTCCCAACTTGCTGTGCAGATGTGGGATGAGCTGCCCAGCAGGAGAGGTAAGCAGGCAGAATCTGCCTACTTTGCAGGCTTTTTGTGTAACTCTCCCACGGGAAGGAAGGGCTCTAGATCAGCTTGAGACCCCAGCTGCTCTCCAAGTGGGTCAGCCTCTGTTTATGTCCTGGTCCGGCCCCCACAGCCTCCTTCTCCCCTCCCCCTGCAGGAGGCCTTCGTGTTTTGGAAAATCAGCGGCTGCACCAGACTGAAAATACCTCAAAATATCGCCCTCGACTTCCTCTCACTCCGGCCCCGCCTGCGCCTGCGGGCAGCGACCTCTTTCTCCCTGGCTGCTGATTTCCTAGCAAGGCTCCTCTATGCGGGGAGCAGGGAATTTCCAGTATTTTTCTTCTGGGTCTTGTTTCTTGGCCCGCAGTCGCCCACATTGTGTTGTCCTGACGCAGCTTGAGGCGGTGTTGGCGGGCGGAGCTGGGCAGGAACAATGCTCCCTAACTCACCACTTGGCTTCTTCCTGTTGCTGATTGTCTGTGCCGGGCCTGCACACCACTCCTTCCTGCAGCTAAATTTAAAAGGGCCAGACCCTGGGCCCAAGGGTTGGGTGCCTCCCATGGGGGCACACGAGGGGGCCAGGCCAGCCTCCCTTCAGGTCTGTGGAAATCAGAGGCCCTAGGTGCTGCCCCTCAGCAGGGAGTTGGGGTCCAGGAAGACACAGGCAGCTGGGAGGAGTGAGCCCCTTGTCCCCGGGGGTATACAATCACAAGTGCAAACCCAAGTTGTCCAGAGCCCACAGAGCCAGGCCAGGAGCAGGTGTCCTGGACTTTCGTGTTTACGGTCATGGCCCAGGCCTGGAAATGGGCACCAGCCTCTGTCCTTGTAGGCCTGGCACACATGTGGAGCCGAATTCTCTGGGCTTAACTTCCCACCCCATTGCCGACTTGCTATGTGACCTTTCAACAGTGCTTTTACCTCTTTGTGCTTCAAAACAGGAATAAGAAATGATGAATGAATAAAGAAAGCCTGGTATTTTTACACACGGTAGAGTACTAATCTGTCATGAAGAAGGATAACCTTGAGTCATTCGTAAGAAAATGGATACAGCTTGAGACCATAATATTAAGTGAAATAAATCAGACACACAAGCTTAAATATACATGATTTCTCTCACATGGGAAGCCCACAAGTACAAATAAAGAACAACATAAAGGATACACGATAGGAAGTAGGGAGGCAGATCCTTCTCAAAGGGAAAGGGGATCAAGACATGGATGGGGAGAGGAAGGAGAAGGAAAGGGGACGAAGAAGGAATTGAGACGTGTGAAGCATGCAGACAGATTTCACACAAGGAATGTAATCATGATGTGCTGCAAACGTAGACTGATGAAAATAAAAATTAAAGCTAATAAACAAAAAAATGGGAATAAGAACCAAGCCCAGGACTGGGCTGGCTGAGGAGCAGTAGGAGTCATATGGCATTGGGGTTGGGACTCCCGGTAGGGTCACAGTGACAGCTCTGAGTTACGTGCTGGGGGGTTGTGAGTCCTGCGTAGTGGGGCACAGCTTTCTGGGGTGCTCAGGACTTCACCGGGAGGTGCTGGAAGGGGCGCCCAGGTCCCAGATGCAGGGGAAGCCTGTAAGCTGATATGGCCAGTGCCCTGACCTGAGGGGCCAGAGCCTGAAAACTAAAGCGTTTGTGTCCCTAGCTCTGGTTCTCACACATCGCCTTGCTGCTGCCTGCCACTGCCTCTCATTGCTGAGTGTCCTCAGACAAATCCATCCGCAGTTTCAACACCAGCATGTCGGAAGTCAACCTGGTCATCAGCAGGGCCACAGTCAGACAGGCAGGACATCATGTTCAATCCCTGGGTGGCCTGCAGGGCTCCTAGCTCAATGCCACCCTCCTGGCTTGGGATCTCAGAAAAGCTGAAGTCTGTGTCCACAGGGTCCTCACAGGGAGCAGAGAGGACCTCTCACCTGTCACCCTTGGCCAGGGGCCCTCTCCTATCTGAGGCCTGGAGCCCTCTACAAGGGACAGCTGACATCGCCCCCTGCTGGCTCCTCGGTGAGCAGCCCTGTGTGAGGCGCCCAAATTGCAGGAGGTGACCCCACAGGCTTAAGCCATTTCTGAAATCCTTACTGTTGCTGCCCATCCCAGAAAGCCCCTCTCCAACCTGGAAGACGCTGGTGGGCAGACAGTGACAGCGGTTACCTGCAGGACCAGCCAGCAGGAAGGCAAGAGGGTGGTGGCCAGGAGGGCCGTGAGGCAGGTGGGTGATCACTGCCCTGGAAAGGCCATGACAGCCTTGAAACCACACAGGCATGAGCTCCATGAACAAGGGCACTGTGATGCCAGCTGGCAGCCCTGGGTCAGCACAATGATGGAAGTGGAAATCATGTGGGTTTTTCCCTGTCTCCATCTGTTTATGCTGCATAGCAAAATACCAGAGGGTGCAAATTTATAAAGAATGGCAACTGAGTCAGGTGTGGCAGCACTATTATTCCAGCACTTTGGGACGCTGAGGCAGGAGGGTCACACATTCAGGCCCTTTCTAAATGCTGCAACCCAGGGTGGCTCCTGAGGTTTTTGGGGTTAAGGACTGTGAGAGCATGAGAAAAAAAAAAAAAAAAGACAAAGCTGGGGTCAGATGGAGTCTTTATCCTCCTGATAGGAGGAAAGGAACTGCTCAACCACTGTAGCACCCTTATTTATATACTGGGAAAGATGATGTCAATTTCAGCCCCTCTGCCTAGCAACCCATTGCTTGGCAGGCCTGGGCCCCCTGCCCTCTTGCTGCTGGAACAACTTGTTTACATAGCTTGTTTTGGTCTCTCTGTTTTCTGGGCTGGCCTTGCTTTAGCCCCACACATGTGATCAATCTCCAGCTTCAACAGCTCCCTACACCTGAACACCTCTCTGATGTACCTGTCCAGCTCTGTGCTGGCAGCCCAGAGCCTGACCACTGCAGGAAGTGGGGGTTGGGGCTTGGGGGAATCAGAACTCCCCACTTTCCTGGAGCCTTTCCACATCCTCAGCAGGGAGTTGCCTTCCAGATGTATAGGCCTCCTGTGGGGCACCCTTTTGAGCCACTCTTGCAGTGATGTGACACAGACTCTTGCCACACCTTCTGGTTTTGGTGCAGAAGATGGTTGGTGTGGTGGATTGATAACTGGTGGTCGACTTGTAATACTAGCTGAACTTTTAATATTCTTTTTTGTGTGTGATTGTGGGTATCAGGAATCAAACTCAGGACCTTGTGTTTGCCAGACAGTCACTGTGCCACTGAGCTATATCCCCAGCCCCAATACCAGCTGAACTGAATCAGCATGATGCTGAGTATGAATGGTTCACTTGAAGATTGTTGCTAGCATAAAAGGCAGAACTGGAGAGGAAGTGGTGTTGTTGGGTCTCATGTTGCTATTGGTTCTCCTGGAAGAGCTTGTTGAGTTTCTTTCCTGATATGATCTCAGCTGTTATCATCATCAGAGGAGCTTGGGACCTCGTCATCACTGAGAATAGCTGAGGTTCACTTTGGAGGAGCTCTGGTCCTTTGATCATCACTTCCTGACTCCAGTGCAGCTCCCTCAGCCTGCTGGCCCAGAGCCTTCATCCCACTGGTGCAGACTTTCTAGCTTCCACTGTTGACTTTTGGGCCTTCCCAGCCCAGATCTATGAAATAGACTTGCATGAGACATTGTCATGGGCTTTTGGTTTTTTGCTGGACTCATGCAGGACATTGCCATGGAATTCAGACCCACAGCTGGATTTTGTGGGGTCTTTATTGTGTGAATAGATTTCCTGCACTTTTGGTGTTTGACTCTTTGGGTGACTATTATAAAATAATACTATAAAGTATATGTCCTGTATTAAATTGTTTTCCTTGCAAACCCTGACTATAACAGCTAGGCTTGACTTCGCAGGAGAAATTGTGACTCTGAATGTTGCTAATGTTCTCCTCTCCTCTGTTCTTTTCTTTTTCTTCTCTTCTCTTTCCTTCCCCCATTCCTTGTGTTTTCAGCTCAGTCTGGAATGCAGGCTTGCAGCAAAAAGACTGGGTTCAAATGCCAGTTCTGCCATTGCTGCTGCGCCTCTCGGCGTCAGGGCTCCCTGCAAAGCTTCTGGGTTGAGGTCACGTGAGCTGGCAGGAGATGGACCAAGGAGTCAGTGGGACTAATAAGATCCGCAGGAGCACTGTGGGCTGAGTGTCAGCCACAGAGTGGAAGAAGAGCACAGGGGAGATGTGGCTGCTCGAAGTGCTGGGACCTGAACACAGGGCCAACAGTGCCACAAAACCACCTCCAAGTGGGTCTGGGGCATAGCTAAATGCATAACTGCAACAGCCTGGGCATGATGCAGGCCTCAGGCACGGCTCATGGTGGGAAGGACTGATCACTTCACTACAGAACATGATTCTGCTCTGCAAGAACAATGAGAGGAGCACAAGATGGCAACAGCAGGTAGAGAAAAGACTGCTTTCCAGAATTCATACAAAACACTGAAGACTCACTACTCAGCAAGTAATCCCATTAAGCAATGGGCCAGAGATGAAATTGTCCCCACACAGCAGAGCTGGGATGGACCCCAGACCCTCGCTCATAATGGATCCTACAGAACCAGACATCAGCATCCTAAGACCCAGCCACGTGCTTTTGGGATGACTCAAAGAGGTGAGGACTTGCGGCCTTGTCAACATGGGCATATGAACGTTCACAGTGGCTCTGTTACAATCACCCCTCGTTGGATGCACCCTAACTGTGCTCGGCAATGGATAAACTGTGATCCATTCCAAGGATGGAGCATCATTAAGCACTAGCAAGAAATAAGCTGTGGCACCCCAAAAGGACACAAGGAACCCTAAGGTGCAGCAATGAGGGAGCCAGTCCAGCTGGTGAAGCCATTTGGGGAGGGACAACCTGAAAAAGATGAGTGATTGCCAGGAGCTGGAATGGGGAGCACAGGGGACCTTCAAGGGCAGTGACCCTATCTGCGTGACACAATCATAGAGGTTCCTCTTACACCTCAATGTCTGGTCCATGATCTTTGCCGACCTGGTAACTTGTCTCTGGTTTTGGTCCCTGGCCTCAGTTTCCCCACCCATGAAGAAGAGAGGAAGACATACACTTGAGGGTTAAAGAAAGCAGTGGTGGGTGTGGAAGTATATGCGTGGGGCGCTGTGGGGACTGGGCCCAGGTGCTCAATCCTCTTCCTCCCTCCTTCTTGTGCTCAAGACCCCACCCTGGCCCAGTAGAGGGCACTGTAATTTTTGTTCCCATGTTATCCACAGACAGAGCAAAGCAAAGAGATCTATTTTTTTCCTTCTTTTCTATTTTCTTCTCCCTCCCTCCCTCCATTTCTCTTTTTATCGTCCCCTCTTGTGTTTTGAAACAAAGTCTCATGATGTAGTCCAGACCGACTTTGAACTTGCTGCGATCCTCCTGCCTCAGCTTCCTGAGAACAGGAATGACAGGCTTGTACTGCCCTGTGTGACTTTCTTCCCCTCTTCTTTTAAACAAGTCTCATTTACTGAGGGTAGATATTCAGAATCACAGAATCAAACCCACTAAATACACAATCACTAAGTCTTGGAAAGGGGAAGAAAGAATTAGCAATGGACCCCAGCTCCCATCTCACTGGTGGGGAGGGTGAGGCCTGAGGAGCTCAGAACCTCAGTTCCTCCAGCTATAAGAAAGGAAACCTTCTGCACAACCCTTGGGAATCCTTCACAGTTGACCCACACTGCTGGCCATGGGTGCCCTCAGAACTGGGCCCATGGAGAAGGCATCTGCATAAGAAACAGCAGCAACCACCCGAGGTTGTGACTGCTCCTCAGAGCCTCTGTCACAGACGTGGCCTGCAGAGCCATGGCATGGGTTCCAGCCCAGGCCTGCCATTAACTGGCTGTGACTGTGGGCAACATCTCTCTGAACTTCAATTTATTTGATGTAAAATGGTGACAAAATATTTTATCGCTTAGGCTTTTGCTTTAATATGTCACACAACTCACCCATTTAGAGCCCAGTTTAGTATTTCAGAATTGTGCAGCCTTTACCACAGTGATTTTCATCACCCCAAAGACACACTGTATCCTTTCGCAGTCAGTCCATCACAGCCCTACCTTAGCCCCTGGGGACGCCTCAACTGAATTCTATCCCTCGATTTGTCTACTCTGGCCAAGGTGAGATCCTTGTGTCCCCAGCATCTTTCACTTCACCTGACATTTCTGAGGTCACTACACCATGGCCTGGGTCCCAGCCTACAGTCTACTGCTCCCTCTGCCACTGGTAAGCATGGCACTTCACTCTCTGGCTGCTATGAATATGCTGCTGTGGGCAGCCCACACAGGCTTGCCCACGGTGACAGATGCAAGGTGGCCTGTCACCGAGGTCTGGTCTGTCTGCCTGGTGACTCCTCGTGTGCCACCAGGCACTCTCCTGTCTTCTCTGGAGAAAGGTCTCCTCAGTTCCTTTGCACATATCTGAGTGGGGTGACTGTGTGCCCACCTCTGTACCACCTGCTGAGGGACATGCACTGAGAGGTGATGAAGGGTCCTGGCTTTCTAGGGACAGAGCCACAACCTGAAGGCTCATGTAGCCATGGAGGGACTGGCATAGTATCCAGTGAGCCAGGGAGGAACTGGCACTGAGAGGGCATACCACAGGGCTGGGCGGGGGAAGGACAGTGAGGGCGGCCATGGCGAGGCTGGCAGAGGCTCTGAGATCGGCTAGGTCTGAGCATCTGAGGACAGAGAGGAGGTGCCACCACAGAAGTGAGGAGGGGCAGTGACCAGACTCGGAGTCCTGGGCCCATGTCTGCTGCGCTCAAAACAGTGCTAAGGCCCAGTCAGACACTTCCTGTCAGGAGCCCAGCCAAGAGTCCTGATGTCTGTCTTAAGAGTACGGTGAGAAAAATAAAAAACAGAGACAAGCATAGTACTGCATCAGTGACTGGGAAATCAGCGTCTCCAGATGGGTCTTCCTCCTTCCCAAAGCAGCCACTGTTTATTAGGTTATACAGTGATAGATGGGGCTAGTAAAGATTACAATTTGTCAGAAGACTCAGATTCACGAGGGCATAGATAATCATAAACTAAGAAGGATCTTGTCCTGGAGTATAATCCTGGGATGACTCTAGAAGGCGTAGATGATCATATGGTAAGAAGAGTCAATGAGAAATCTCAAATAGGAGGTATTATTAATCCCAAGCCTCCATTTTATCATCTCTTAGGGAAGTATGCAAAATTAGTCATTGTGAATTAGCACTCCCCAATTCCCCTGCCTAATCTGCCTGCCTCAGGTGGGTGGCGATTGCGGGAGCACAGAGGGTGCATGAGATGGGCTGTGGCCCCAGAGATCAGCCCTGGCACAGGGCAGGGTGAGGAGCAACCTTTCCTCACCCAGGACCTCAGCAGGGCTCGCTCTATCCAGTGCTCCGTCACCCAGTCACCAGGTCTGGAAGCAGCAGCTGCTCTGTAAAACTCAGCCTTTGGGTGGTTGGAGGGCATTGCATTCCTCATAGGGCTCCTGTGGGTCCCTCTCATGAGCTCCTTCCTGTGGGCCTTGTCCCTTGGGTCCCTCCTGTGAGATCTCTTCTGTGGGTCACTCCCATAGGGTGTCTTCTATGAGTCTGTCCCATTGGTCCCTCCTGTGAAGTTTCTTCTGTGGGTTTCTCCTATGTGTTTCCCATGGCTCTGTCCCATTCAAGCACTACAGGAGTGGCACACATGCTTGTCTGTGGAGAGACATGCCTCTCCCCTCCTCTCAGGCTCCTTCCTTCTACTTACTAACCCTCCCAGCTCCCACCCACCCACAAGGCAGCATCTGAGTTGTCCCGAACAGCTCTATTCTCAGGCCAGGCGCTTTTCTCCCAAGGAGCAGGCTAGCTGTGTGCCATGAAGACAGAAGGACAGGGCACCCTCAGCACAGCCCCCATGAACTCTCCCATGCTCTGGGTGCTGGAAAGATCCATCCAGTGTGGAAGGCACAGTGGGACCTGTACTGTGAACCCTCATGCATGGTCTCCACAGGGGACAGTATAGATGACCTTGCTGTGGCTCTGCAGAGACATGTCCATGACTCCATAGACAGAGGTGTCACACAGCACAGATGAGCTTCACAGGCAGAACTGACTATAAAGAAGTCATGCAGGGAGCCTGCAGCTAACAGGGAGCAGCTCCGAGGCAGAACTTGTCCCCAGTGTCAGGAGGCCCCAGCATAGAAAGAAACCAGTCCTGTGACTTAATCCACACAGGTTTATTTCTCACATTTCCTACCCACCCCACTGTGCCAAGGATGGAGTTGGGCCTCACGCCTGCAGGCCTGAGCCCCCCACTAACAGTGTGGGCTGGGGGGGGTTGAGGACATGGACTGAAGGTGGCTTTGCACCCGGGGCCTCCTGTCCTGCTGGACACCTTCTGCAGCGGACTCCTTACTGTGAATAGCACACAGCTCCAGGGCTCAGTCGACTTTCCCAGGCTGGGGCCAGCTCTGCCCATGCAGCCTTACTGGGCATCAGGTGTGTGGTGGCCAAAGAATATACAGAAGTGACAATGGGCCTGGGTTTGGAAAGAGGGACACCATTAGGGCACATGCTGTGCCCTGGCTCCAATGTATGTCTTCACACTTACTGGGGAATGATTGTCCCTAACACAATTTTCTTTTCTCTGAGGGCTTTGTTGTATTCTGGGATGGACCTTAGGCTCCTCATGGACCACACCCCAGCCCTTCCCAGAAATCCTTCTTATTTTTTCTTGAAGCTGCTGTGTGTCTTTTCAGAGGTCAAGTTTATCAACCAACCTATTTAAAGGAACTAGTTTTGGTCATATCCATCTTTTTAGGCTCATCTCTGCCTGGACTATTTTTCTACCTCTTCATTTTCAACATTTGCAT
>PVJX010019758.1:0-34359 GCA_004027295.1 Dolichotis patagonum | reverse complement strand
TCATGACTAATGATTATGAACATTTTTTCATGTATTTATTTGCCATTCATATTTCTTCACCTGAGAACTGTGTATTCATTGCAGATGCCCATTTTTGGATTGGGTCTTTGAATTTCGAGGGTCTGATTTTTTAAAATTCTTTATAAGTTCTAGACAAAAGTCCTTTGTCTGAGGCGCTGTCCATGAAGATTTTTTCCCAATTTGTGGGTTTTCTTTTCACTCTGCTGGAAACCTCTTTTGACATGCAGAAACTCTTTAATAAGATGTGGTCCCAGTCATTGATTCTGGGAAGTACTTCCCGTGTACTTTGGTTCTTGTTCATGAATTCTCTTCCTACCCGTATATCTTTGAGGTTTTTACCTACTTTGTCTTCCAGCAGTTTTAGTGTTTCCGTTTTAATATTTAGATCTTTGATCCATTTAGATTGTAGTTTAGTGTGTGGTGATAGACTTGGGTCCAGTTTTAGTCTTCTGCATATGGACAGCCAATTTTTCCAGCACCATTTGTTAAAGAGACTGTCATTCTTCCAGCGAGCATGTTTGGCCCCTTTATCAAAGATAAGGTGGTTGAGTGAGTTTGTGGTTGTGGTTGTATCTTCCAATCTCTCCAATGATCCTTGGGTCTGTTTCTATTCCAGTACCATACTGACCTTATCACTGTAGCTTTATAGTATAATTTCAAATCAGGGATTGTGATGCCTCCTGCCTTGCCTTTGTTGCTTAGAATTCCCTTTGCTATTCTAGGTCTCTTCTGGTTCCAGATGAATTTTAGGAGTGATTTCTCTAGCTCTATGAGGTATGTTAGTGGTATTTTGATTGGGATAGCATTGAATCTGTATAGTAATTTTGGGACAATGGCCATTTTTACAATGTTTGTTCTTCCTATCCATGAACAGGGTATATCTTTCCATTTTCTGAGGTCCTCTTCAATTTCCTTTTTCAGGGTATTATAATTTTCACTGCATAGCTCTTTTACTTCTTTAGTGAGATTGATTGCTAAGTATTTCATTTTTTTGGTTGCTAGTGTAAAGGGTGTAGTTTCTCTTATTGTTCTCTCAGTACTTTTGTTGTTAGTGTATAGAAATGCTATTGATTATTGTGTATTGACTTTGTATCTGGCTACCTTGCTGAATTTGTTAATTATATGTAGGAGTCTTTCAATAGAGTTTTGGGGGTCTTCTATGTAAAGTATCATGTCATCTGCAAATAATGATAATTTAACATCCTCTTTTCCTATCTTTACTCCTTTTATTTCTCTTTCCTGTCTTATTGCTCTGGCTAGTATTTCCAGTACTATGTTGAATAGCAGTGGTGATAATGAACATCCTTGTCTTGTGCCTGAATTTAAGGTAAAGGCTTTCAGTTTTTGACCATTTAATATGATGCTGGCTGTTGGTTTGTCATAGATGGCCTTTACCATATTGAAATAAAGACCCTCTGTTCCAATTCTCTGTAAGGTTCTTATCAAGAATGAGTGTTGTACTTTATCAAAAGCTTTTTCTGCATCTATAGAGATGATCATGGGGTTCTTCCTTTTGGCTCTATTGATATGGTGGATTACATTTATTGTTTTGGATATGTTGAACCATCCCTATGTTCCTGGAATGAATCCTACTTGGTCATGGTGTATAATCTTCTTGATGATTTCCTGCATCCTGTTTGCCAATATTTTATTGAGAATTTTTGCATCTATGTTCATCAGGGAGATTGGCCTATAGTTCTCTTTTTTAGTTGAATCTTTCTCTAGTTTTGGTACTAGAGTGATATTTGCTTCCAGGTTTGATTTAGGCAGAATTGCTTCCCTTTCAATTTCATTGAAGAGTTTCAGGAGTGTTGGAGTTAAGCCTTCTTTGTATTTCTTGTAGAATTTTGCAGTGAATCCATCTGGGCCTGGACTCTTCTTTGTACGCAAGGACTTAATTACATTTTCAATTTCAGTAATAGCAATTGGGTTATTCAGCAGTTTTACTTATTCCTGATCCAGCTTTGGTAGTTCATATGTATCTAGGAATTTGTGTATTTCTTCAGTGTTATTGAACCTATGAGAGTACAGGTTTTCAAATTAGGTGTTGATGATCTTCTGTATTTCCATTGAGTCTGTAGTAATTTCACCTTTTTCATTTCTTATTGCATGAATTTGAGTTTGTTCTTTCTTTTTTTGATAAGGCTGGCCAGGGTCTTATCAATTTTATTTATTCTTTCAAAGAACCAACTCTATGATTCATTGATCCTTTGTACTGTTTTCTTAGTCTCTATTGCATTAATTTCTGATCTAATCTTTATAAGTTCCTCCCTTCTTTTGGCTTTGGGCTTGGATTGCTCTTTTTATAGATGTTTGAGTTGTAGCATCAGGTTGTTTATTTGTGTTTGTTCTGTCTTACTAATGTGGGAACTCAATGCAATAAATTTTCCTCTCAGGACTGTTTTCATTGCATCCCTCAAAATCCGGTAAGTTGTGTTTGTATTTTCATTTACTTGTAGATATTGTTTAATTTCTTCTTTAATTTCTTCTGTGACCCACTGTTTGCTCAAGAGTGTATTATTCAGTTGCCATGTGTTTGTAGGTTTTTTGCAATTTCTTTTATCATTTATTTCTAGATTCACAGCACTATGATCCGATAACATGCATGGGATAATTTCAATTCTTTTGCATTTACTTAAATATGTTCTGTGGGCTAGTATATGGTCTATTTTAGAGAATGTCCCATGTACTGCTGAGAAGAAGGTGTATTCTGATGTTGTTGAATGAAACACTCTGTATACCTCTATCAAGTCCATTTGTTCACAGGTGTGATTCAGTTCTGTTATGTCTTTGCTGATTTTCTGTCTAGTTGATCTGTCCCTTTGGGTCAATGGTGTGTTAAAATATCCTGTTATAATTGTATTATTGCTTATTTGATTTTTCATTTCTGTTAGTATTTGCTTTATATAGCTGGGTGCTCTGGAATTTGGTGCATATGTATTTAGGATTGTTATCTTTTCCTCTTGAAGTTTCCCCCTAACTAGTATGTAGTGACCTTCTTTATCTCTTTGGATCATTCTTGGTTTGAAATTCACATTGTCTACAAACAGGATTGCTACTCCTGCTTTTTTTTTGGTTTCCTGTTGCATGAAGTATTGTTTTCCATCCCTTGACTTTCAGTCTATGAGTGTCCTTTTGGGTTAGATGGGTTTCTTTTAGACAGCATATTGTTGCATGTTGTTTCTTGATCCATTCTGCCAGTCTCTTTCTTTTGATTGGTGAGTTGACACCATTTACATTAATGGTTGTAACTGTTATATATTGTTTTATTGTTGACATGTTATCTTTCTGCTGTTGTGTCTTTAGCTTTCCATTCTGTTTAATTGTCTGCCTTGCTTGTTGGTGTTATCGCGTGTGTATCTAGAATGTCTTTCAGTATTCTTTGTAGGGTTGATTTGGTGTTCATGAAGTTCTTCAGCTGTTCTTTGTCATGGAAGTATCTTATTTCTCCATCCATTTTGAAGGACAGTTTTGCAGGGTATGTCAGTCTGGGTTGGAAGTGGTTTTCTTTTAGGATCTGAAATACTTCACTCCATGCTCTTCTTGATTTCATTGTTTGTGTTGAGAAGTCTGCCGTGATTCTGATAGGTTTTCCTTTATAGGTGATCTCTCTTTTCTCTCTAACAGTTTTTAGTATTCTGTTCTTATGTTGGATTTCTGGGATGATGATTATTATGTGTCTCGGTGTAGTTTTATTTTGGTTATGCTTGTTTGGAGTTCTATATGCTTCACTTATCCTGATGTCTGTTTCTTTTCTCATGTTTGGGAAGTTTTGAGCTATTACTTCTGTAAATATACTCTTGATATCATTTGGGCTGTCCCCTTCTTTTTCATTTATCCCTATTAATCTTATATTATTTCTCTTTGCATCATCTTGCAGGTGTTGAATTGTTATTTCCTGATTCTTTGTTATTTTTAAAAGATCTTGTCTTTCCTGCTCACTGGCTACAATCTTATCTTCGAGGTCTTAAATTCTATCTTCACTTTCATTGAGGTGGTTTTTACAGCTTTCAATAGAATTTTTGATTTCCTGTATATCTCTTTGAATCTTCTTTATGCATTCTGTTTGTTTCTTATATTGTTCATTCAGGGATTCTATCTGTTTGCTTTGTTTCTCTAATTTTTTATCTGTGTTTTCACTAGATGAGTTCACTATTTCTTTCACTATTTTTATCAATTCTTCTTTTACTTGGGCAAGTATTTCTGATTTGAATTTCTCCATAGCTTTCCCTATTTGCATTGGCGCCCCCACAGGCTCTTGGCTTCCTCACAGGGTCCTAACTCCCCTCTGTGGGCTCCTGGCTCCCTAAGTTGTAAGGCAAATGCTGGGTGTGGCCAACCCGGAGCCTGTGGAATCTCAGGCAGGCCAGGCCACTGTGCTTTGTCCCAGGCAGGTCTCCAGGAGGTTCCCTGTGAGTAACGGGTGGGGCTACAGGTCCCAAAGAGTCAGGCCAAAATGCTGGTTTCTGCAAAGTTCCCGGTCCCAAACAGACCTGGCCAAGATGCCAGCCTCCACAGTATTCCCAATCCAAACAGCCCAGACCTCTCTGCGGATCCAGGAGGTTCCCGGTCCCAAAGAGTCAGGCTGCGATGCTGGTCTCTGGGAAATTTCCTGGGGGTGAAGGCCGGGGCTACAGGCCCAGACAGACCTGGCCCAGATGTAGGTCTCAGGGCAGTTCCCTGAGGATGAAGGGCGGGCCTACCAGTCCCAAACAGTCATGCCAAGATGCTGGTCTGCGCAGACTTTCAATCCAAACAGCCCCGGACACTCTGCGGGTCCTAGAGGTTCGGGTCCCACAGAGTCAGGCCGAGATGCTGGTCTCTGTGAGATTTCCTGGGGGTGAAGGATGGGGCTAGGGGCCCAAACAGACCTGGCCCAGATGCTGGTCTCTGGGCAGTTCCCTGCAGATGAAGGGCATGCCTACCAGTCTCAAACAGTCTCACTGAGATGCTGGTCTGTGCAGAGTTTCAAACCAAACAGCCTGGGCCACTCTGTGGGTCCTGGAGGTTCGGGTCCCACAGAGTCAGGCCACGATGCTGGTCTCTGTGAGATTTCCTGGGGTTGAAGGGTGCATATAAGTTATAATGTGCAGTTTTAGTGAAAGTAAGAATTGCGAGCAGATATTTTCAGACAAATAATATTCCTGGCCATGGAAGCAACATAGGCTGTGAGATACGGAATGGAAAGTCTTCAGTGTGATCAGAGGATCAGTAGCATGTAAAAAGTGAAAAAAACTGAACAGAATAGACTGACTAGCCTCATTGTTATATCCACCTACATGTTAGGAGAAATAAAAGGACACAGAGATATTGAAAGCGAGAGAATATCATATTGTCGGGGAAATGAGGTTTCCAGAATGCTGAAGCTGCTATAAAATAATATTAAAATTAAAAAAACAAGAAAAATAGACTAAATTAATATATAAGTGGCAGTTTCATCTATATTTTGCTTTCAAGCAAAATAAAACCTAGAATTTTTAAATCAAATAACAGAAATAATTAGTAAAAACCTCCCAGAATTGTTATATAGTCCTAAACATAGAAGTGCAGATGAGATGAAGTTATAGAACTTTTCCAAACTTCTTGAAACTTTATTAAAATTGAACAAAGCTATTTGTGAAAACTTACATTGCAAGAATAAATGAGATCTGTGTAGTTTCTTGGCGTCAGTGAGTAAATCTTTGTCATGCTGCATCTTTAGTTTCTTCTCCTTCTTATTGTCCCTTGTTTGTACAATTATGAAACAATGCTGGGAAATATTCTGAATATTTCTAGAATTCATCCATCTGTTTTCATCTCAAATCTTGCTATGATTGTGATTTATTTATCTCATATTTGAACTACTATGACTAATCATTCATCCTGATTTGTCAATGTCTTTCTGCAAAGAAAAAAAAATAAAACTTTCCCTTTCTATCTCAAAATACAAAGGGTAACACACTATATTCTTCACTTAATAGTCTGGATGGAGCGCTGTTGGTCAGAGAGCAATCATTTTTTTGCATTAATTTGGGACCCAGCCTGTTCCCTTCTTGCAACTCTACAACAGTATCTATCTCCAGCAAACAAAGGAGAAGAAAAGTACTTAGAAGCTTCTTAAAAGCCTTAGTTATTTTTCCTGGGCTATTGGATACTATTCAGGAAGTTGCTGCCTTTGCCTACACCTTCATTGTGTTTCTCATGTGTTTTCCTCCAGTAGTTATACAATTTCACACACTGCATTAAGATCTTTGATCCACTTTTAGCTTACTTTTCCACAGAGAGACATAGGATTTGACTCTTCTACATGTGAAAGTCCAGTTTTGCTAGGAACATTTGTTATAGAGGCTGATTTTCCCTACAGTGTAATTTTAGTGACTTTTGCAAAAATCAGATGTAGGTGTGATTTCCCCCTCTAAATCCTCTATTTCATTGGCCTCTGTGTTTGTTTCAATACCAGTACTATGTTGGTTTTGTTATTATGGCTCTTTATTTTTACAATCACCTATTATGATGCCTCCAATATTGTTTCTTTTATTAGGGACTGTCTTAGGTATTTGGTGTTTGACATGGTTTATATCAGTGGCCCACAAGCCTCATGCAATCATGGACTGAACCAAGTCTAGCATTTGTGTTTGGTTTGTTGTGTAGCATTCTCATTGGTGGTGTGAGTGTTATGCCCGCATAGGGGTGGAGCCAGCATAAAATGTAAGGGCGGGAAAAAGGTGTGTGTCTCTCTCTTGTCCATTTGCACCTTGCTGTTTGCAGCGGTCATGCATGGATACCCCGCCATGCCACTCTCCCTTGAAACTAATTGAGTATAGATTGAAACCTCTAAGAACTGTAAGAAATAAACCATTCCTTCTCTCATGTTAGGCATTAGGCATTTTGTCTCAGCAACCATGAGATTAAAAAGTAACTAAGACAGTGACCTTTATGCTTTTACATGAATTTTAAGATTTTTTTCTAGTCTGTGAAAAACAATAAGACTCAACTGAATTGTACATCATTTTAGTAATATTCATTTTAGTAATATTTAGAACATATTCATTTTAGTAATATTAAGTATTCTAAATCATAAACATAAGGAGTCTTTTCATCTTTAGTGTATTCTTTGATTCATTTTTTCAGTGCTTTATGATTTTCATTCTTGAGAACTTTCACTTCCTGTGGAGTTTAATTCCCAAATATTTCATTGTTTTGAGGCTCCAATGATTGGGCCCTTTACCTGTTTTCTTTCTCAACAAGATCATTGTTGCTGCATACATAAATTACTAATTTTTCTATGCTGATTTTGTATAGTGCTATCTTACTGATTCTTTTGTCAGTATGGGTCATTTTAGGTGGGGTGTCTAGGAATGTATATGTATAGAATTATATCATATACGAATAGGGATAATTTGATTTCCCCCTTTCCAATTTGTTTCTTTCTTTTTATTTGTTTCCTTTTCCCTTTCCTTTTATTTCTTTCGTGTACCTGTTTCTCTGATAAAATTTTAAATGCTACATTGTAAAACAGTGGTGAGACTGAATATGTGTCTCTTTGTCTCTTTCCTATTTTTACAAAAAAATGAGTATAGCTTTTCGCGTTCATCTTGATATTGGCCATCAGCTTGTCAAATAATTTCTTCAGAATTTTTATTGCAAAAGGGCTGTTGAATTTTACCAAAGACACTTTTTGCATTGCTGAAACAAAATACTCAACATATAAAATTAAACAAAGAAAGGATTATTTTGGCTCACTGATTGTCAAAGTTTCTTTCAGTCCATAGATGGCTAGGTCCAAGGTAGGGTGGCATAGCATAGAGGAATCAAAGAGCAAGCAGGATGCACCAAAAGATAAGCTGCAGCAGCAGCAGCAGCAAGCAAATAATAGTGACTACAGTGGCCCTCTTATATTCTATCCAGCATACCTGCCTTTAGGGTCGGTAGCACTCGCATCCAAGGTAGGCTTTCCCATTATCCACACACAGAACTATGCCAGACCAACCAGTGAACTTATTTAATAATCACCTCCCCTTTATCCCAGCATCACAGACTTGATCCCAGCATCACACACTCTAGTTCCAGCCACCTCTGAAAATCCTCAGCTATAATTTCATGAGGCTTTGGGGGACATCTAGACAGAAACCATAACTTCTTTTTTTTTAATCTATTGAGATTTCATTTCATAACAGTCAGAATGATTATTATCAAAAACCAAAAACAACCAAACAAATAAAAACAACATGCTGTCGAGCATGTAAAGTATAAAGAACCCTTATACATTGTTGATGGCAGTGTAAAATAGTATAGCCACTGTAGAAAAAAGTATGGAGTTTTCTTTAAAATTGTCCTGTGACTCAGCTATATATCCAAAGGAAATGTAGGCAGAATAAATACCAAAAGGATACTTGCATATCTTTTTTGTGATACAGTTAATGATAACCATGTTGTAAAGTCAAGTTAGGTGCATGCCAAAAGGTGAATGGCCAAAATAATCACATAATCATATAAATGAGTATTATTCAGCTATCAAGAAGAAGAAAATCATGTCACTTGTAAGCAAATAGATGGAACATATTAAGTGAAATACGGTAGACACTGAAAGATACATCTCCCATGTTTTCTCTTGTATATGTAAACTAAAATAAAAGATAATTTCAAAGTTGATAGAATGAATACAATTAAAACTATTCATGTGCATTTATACGAATTTTGCAGATAAACTCATTAGCTTGTGCAAGTAATGAGTTATCGTTTAAAGCACTTGTTTGTGAGTGACTGATATAGTTTCCATGAACATTTTAATTGCAAGAATTTTGTAATTTTCCTTATCTAAGACAATGAAATACGACGTAGTAATATGGTGTGGCATTGTGCCAAAAGGAAGAGGACTCAGTCTTTGGTTATAAGATGATGAATCCTGCCTCACTCATTTTGAATCTTGCTCTAATCCAAATTATTCTTCAAACTTTAAATAAAAATTATTTTCAAAAAATTAATTTATAGAACCATTTCTCTGTTTAAGAATTTTAGTGATGTGCACTGATTTTAGAGCAAGGTTCATTCCCTTTTGTAGATACAGATGAGAAATATTCATCTCACCACCTTCAAACCATCATTTCTTGCATAATTCTGCCTTTTAGATTATGTTGCATATTTACTATTCTATCTGTTCTTTAGGACATACTGTATTATTTCCTTCCTAAACCCCAAAACTTGGTGTTTTGTTTGTAAACTACACTGCATCTGCCAATTCGATTCACACACACACACACACACACACACACACACAATGTGTCTAAATTTTAAAATTTCCAACTGTAGCATGGTTGCAGCAGCATATTTATCAGACACCAGACTAGGCATGCATGCCCTTTTAAACCATGGAGGCTAGATTTGTAAACCTATACATAACAGTTGCTAAAGAGCTATTGTTAAGCACAATGTTTGGCTGTAATGCATATTTTAAAAATATAATTTTGCTCCAACACAGTTTTAAAAACTCAAGCAATGTACATAGCTTGCATTCAGTTATGATTTTACTCACTACAAATACTAGATGAGTTAACAAAGCTGCACTTGGCTGAACTGAGCCATGTAATGAACAAAGCATACACATATGCATATGCTACAAATGTCGCCTGGTACCTTGGTGAGCCACTGTCAACCACATCTGAGTTACCAAGTTTCCATCCAACATTTAAGAATTCTCCTTCTGCCACTTCACAATAGTGTGCAAACTCATATCCACTCCACAATCCAACTTAGTTGCTGTTGCCACAGAATAGTTTTGTTTTTATTATAATATTTACATATGTTTTAATCATTTGTATAAAATTTGTATAAATGTATAAAATATTATCATGTGAATTAAGTTTGTAACATTCATTCATTCCACACACAATGCTGACTATGTATTGTAATGGATTGAATTTTTGACTCTCTTGTCTCGTCAATAAAAAAAAGAAACACTAATCCTCATTGTGATGATTTTGGATACTGGGCTTTTAAAATGATCAAGTTGTGAAGATGAAACCATCATGAACAGAATCAGTGTAATCAGAAAACAAATAACTAACTTACCCTCTTTCTGCATGTGAGAACATAGGAAGACAGCTCTCTGTAAATCAGGAGGAGAGGCCTCACAAAGAACCCAATCCTGCTGGTGCCATGATCTCACACCAACAACACCTGAAACTTTGAGAAATAAACATTTATTATTTAAATCCACACATTGAATGATAATTTCTCATTGCAAACTGAACTCACAAAATCATGACTATAGTACTATCTTTCTCTCTACACTTCATATATTAGAAACTTAACCAAACATGTTATTCCTATCAGTCCTATTTCTTTTTTTTAACTTACATACAACATAACAGTTGCACGTATTTCTTGGGAAACAGTGTGCTGTCTCAATACATGTAAACATTTTGTGTCATTCATATCAGGGTTTTTACCATGTTTATCACCATATACATTTATCATTGCTTTGTAATGAGAATAATTAAAATAATTACTTTTTGATATTCTGAAACATTCAATATAATCATTTCAACCATAGGCATCCTTCTGTAAAGTAGGAAACTATATATTATTCTTCCTACCTAACTGTTTCATTCTATGCGACTTCCTATCTAACTGTTTCATTCTACGCGACTTCCTACCTGTTTCATTCTACGCGACTTCCTATCTAACTGTTTCTTTCTACTGTCTATGACATGCCCTTTTCTTCTCCTTCGCAGACTCTGACAAACAATATTCTAACTCATATCTGTGAGATGAGTTTCTGTAAGTATCCAACTGTGGCTGAGTTGGCAAATAATTTCATCTCTGTATATGATTTATATTCCATAATGTAGTATTATTCAAGATTATTCATAATGCCACAAATGACAGTGCTTCATTCTTTTTAAAACTAAATGGTATTCTGCTGCCTTCTACCATATTTCCTTTCTGTATATCTATTGGTGTTATAACATTGCATTCTGGCATCAATGAGAATGAATTAAGAACCACCTAAAGAATTAGAGGAGCACAGTTATGGGTGTCTGGTTGATTAATTTCTAAACTTTAGACTATGAGTCTTCTTTGTAAATCCTTCATATATATTAATCCAATTTTGGTTAGTGATTTTGATACCAGGTAGGTGTTTTGCTACCAGGAATTGACAGTAGAACTTGGCATCGTCTACATGTTTGATACCAGGTAGGTGTTTTGCTACCACGAATTGACAGTAGAACTTGGCATCGTCTACATGGTTCTGGCTTTACACACATGCAGAATGCAAGAGCTGCTGAATCATGGAAGCTTCCACCCAAATTTTAGAAGAAACATGAGAGGCTAGGAAGTGTGCCTCCGAGAGGGCAGCGTGTCAGGCTGTGAGGGTGAAAATGCAAGTGCTGGGGAGAGCCGAGCCTGTGACATCCAGAAACATGGAACATCCAAGGAAAGCAGCAAAGGGCAGGCAAACCAGCACTTGAGAGACTCCATGAAGGTTACAGCCGCAGGCAGTGCATAGGGGCAGGACCAGCCAAGAACTCTGGCGTTCTCATCTCATCTCAACTTCCGCTGAATGTGGTACATGTAAGTATGCAATTTAATACTGCCCTGGTGAATTTCTATCTCACTTTGGTACCATTTCTTTGTACTCCCTATTCCTCCTTTTTGTGGTGGGAATATTTACAATATGTCTTTGTATTCGGAAGTGTTTAACATTCTTTTCTTTCTCTCTTTCTTTCTTCTTTCTTTCTTTCTTTCTTTCTTTCTTTCTTTCTTTCTTTCTTTCTTTCTTTCCTTCTTTCTTTCTTTCTTTTCAAGGGACTCAGAAGACAGTTTGCCTTAAATCTCAAAGCACACATTGGACCTGGACTTTTTTGCAACCCTGAAACTGTTAGAACTTTGTCAATTCATACAGATGGACTAAATGCATTGTGCATACAGAGATTTGGATGATTCTTTTGAGCACCTAGGCAGAATGCTATGTTTCATATCTATATGTCCCTCCATAGCAACATGTGTCTACCTATGAGGCATTTGGGAGGTGATAGGGGCATGATACTCATTATGGAATTAATCCTTTGGTATTTTTAAAGCTAAATGTGATGTTGAGATATGAAGTTTGCTCAGAGGAGGCAGGTAACTGGCAACATGACCAAAAGGAATCTCTTTTCTAACTTCCTTGATTTCTTTCTGCTTCCTTACAGCCATGCTATGAGTAACTCTCCTTTGCCATGCTGTCCTACCTTGCAATCATCCAAAGTGTGGACTGGAACCAATACAAATTGTGAGCTTCTTTTAAGTTGTGAGTGTTAGATATTGTGTCTCAGTAGTGAGAAAGTAGCTATTAAGTTGATTTCACATCTTGACACATTGTGAACAGTACTGTAATAAATATGGAAGCACATATGTCTTTTTGACACAATTAATTTCTTCTGGATATAAGCTAACTAGTGAAATTTCTCAATTATATGTTTATTCCATCTTTAATTTTCTTAGAAATTCTCATATGGTTATACTAATTTATATTTTCATCAGCAATGTATAAGATTTCCTCTGTCTCAATGTCTATACTTTTTTGACTTTTTGGTAATAGCCTAATTGGGCCAAAGTATATCTCCTCATGATTTTTATTTGCATTTTCCTAATGACTAATGATATGGAATGATTTTCCTTATACATGATGACTATGTCTTTTTTGATAAGTTTGTTCTTAGGTATTTTGCCATTTTCAATAGTTTATGCTTCTGCCTTTGGGTTAAGTTTACTATTCTACATATTAAGTGCTTATAAATATATACGTTGAAAATATTTTCCCTCATTATGCAGGTTCTTTTTACAATGGAGATTATTTTCTTTGCAATCATGCTCCATTTTGCCTAACTATGTAAGTGCTTCATTTCTGGCAAAACAAAAAGCTTTCAAAATGGGTTTTCTCCTCCTGCTTCTCTAAACGTGGCAGAAAACAGAAGTAAATACTGTAAAGCCTGAAAGTTGTGCTGGCTTGGAATTTCTTCTGCCAGCATTAGTTCACTGCCCTTAATCTCAGGCACATACATAGCCTCTACACATGGACAAAATGTAGACAAATTTTCTTAAAAATTGTAACACACATAATTTCAAGCCCAGATGCCAAGGAAATCCTAGTACCTAACTGAAACCCCATATGTTTGGGTTTTATTGTCCACATATCTATCATTTTGGTCTTCGGAGTTCTGAGCAGATGCTTGCATCAACTTAGTTTATGGCATTCTGGAGTGGCATCTTAAAGTCTTTCAAATTTTATCCAGTAAACCCATCCACAATACTTCTAATGATCAGATATGGTCAGATCAATGACTGCACTCTTGGTTCTAAAATCTAAGTCACTTTCCTCATTGCTGAGACATAATAACCAATAACCACAACTTAGAGAAGGGAGGTATATTTTGACTGTTTTTAATCCATGGTGATCTGACACAAATGGCATTATGACGTGTGTGCCAGAGGAATGCAGTTCATTTTCTGATGGTTACAAAACAGAGCATGAAGGATTAATGAGGAAGGAAATGCATACTTGCAGGTCATGACTTTAGTGACCAGTCTCCAACCAGACTTCACTTCTTAACACAAGCCAACTATTAACTCATGATTTGAATAATCTACTGATGACTATAGTGCTACTACGACCCACTCATCTTTTAAATTCAGAAGGCTTTAGGGACACGTGAGATCTAATAGGCTTTAGGGACACATGAGATCTAAACGTTACCACCCCTCAGTGTTTCCCCTGCAGTACACTTGTTCTCCATTAGGAGCCCACTTCTTAGTGGCACAGTTAGCTATGAGCTCATCAGCAGAGTAATCAGTTGATGACTGTGTTAAATCTCAATAATCTAATCACCTATCAAAATTTTGACCTCTACACAGGAGATTTTTAGGACACATTGTTGTTTTAATCTACATCAGTTTAATCAGGACCCAAAAGGTTAATTTCTATTTTATAATGTGAAATGCATTCTATTTATCTCCAATGCGGCCAAAATCTTAACCATTTTGTTATTACACAAAATTCTGAGTCTAAAATCTTCTGTGAAACTCAAAGCCAACCTTTAGCTGTGATTTCATATAAAAATCAAAAAGAAATATAAATAATTATAATAATAAGTACAATAGCACAACATAAACATTTTCATCTTAAAACAAAGTAAGAAGGAAATTGAAAGGAATCAGACAAAAGCAAGACTGAAATCCAGCTGGACAAACATTAAATTCTGTATCTTCGTGGGTAGCCCCTGGGAAACATGATGTCAGCTCTATATGTGCTTGGTAATCTTACATTTATGGTCATCTTGGGTGCAGCCCACAGATTTTCTCACTTTTGCCGACTCTCCTAATTTCCTGAAGCTTTTCTCAGCAGGCTTTTGACATTCCTGGGATCTCCAACTTTCTAGAGTCTCCATTTCAGTAGTGAATTCATTGTCACTATTTCACAATTCACCTTGAGAGGGAATTTCAGAAAAGACTCCTTTTTCAAGTTTTCTTCTGAAAACTGGTGGAAATTTGAATAACTACACAACTCTTGAAATTTGCATCACTACAGAACCCAGTACCATGTGAATGATGTCAAGGTCTGCTACAAAACTGAAGCATTGAATGAATTCCCTTGTACCATCACTTCAGTGGCCTCTAAGTGCCTGAATGACCAAATTAATGGGCAAACATTCCTCTAGATAGTTCTCAATAGGGAGGGTAACATATGGCTCCTTCATCAAAAGACAGTCTTTCAAAGGTACTTCTACTTTTATACCCTTGCAACTGCAATGTCTGGTGTCTGGCTAATTTATGAGATGATCTAAAGTTATCTTTCATATTGTCCTGGTACAAAGGACACTTTTAAAAATTTGTTCAGCAACCCCAATTTAGTGGTCTCAGTTTTTCATGTACTTACTTTTAGGCCAAAACATATTTATCAAATCATTATGGCCTCCTTTTTGCTCCTAATTCTCCCTGAGAGTTGACTAACTCTAGCCAACTGTGTTCATGACACAGTCTGAATATTGGCCTGCTGTGAAATTTTCTCCACCAGATTGATTTGTCTGCCACTTAAAATTGAGCCTCACACAAACATGGGTAAAATGTAGAGAAGTTCTTTGCAAATTATTCAGCATTCCAAAAACTTCAGTCCATGCTATGTCTAGCTCCAAGGCATAAACTGCACAACGAAAGGAAATGCAGAGGAAACTTCAACTCATGCTAAGCCAGGAGGCAAAGACAGAAGGAAGGAGCTGGAAACAAAAAGGTACATATTCAGGTCACGCCCCCAGGGCCCCACCTCTTCCAATAAAACTCTACTTCTAATAATGCATTCAGCTGTGGAGCTAATGAATATTATGCCCCATTATCTCATCGTCTTTCTAAAGCAGTGTCTCTAAGCACATGAGACATTTTCTAGGTCACCTTGTTACTGAAGGCAGAGGATGTGAATCTCCATGTCTGAGAATATACAGATTTCATGCGAGTTCTGCATAATGGTCTATTATTCTATAGCAACCTGCTTTGTGACTTTTCTTTACCATAGGATCCTCTTAGCTGCCATTTTTTTCTTCTGAGATTTTGTAAGTCACTTTCTTTTCAATAGCTTTAGTGTTCTGGTCAGTCAAAAAGTGTAAGCGAAACATCTCATCAATAAGATTTCCTTTTCTTATAAAACCCTTTCATGTGTATTCTCACTTGCATTTTAACAGTACCATATCTAACCATCAAGATAATAAGGAAACAAAAACATGAGTATAAGAGATATTGCTGACAGCATGCCAGATTCCAACCCATAAAAAGTTGTCATATCTCTTGTGGTGTGTCTGTCTTTCCCTTTTTTGTACATACTAATATATCGGTCCCTGCAGAGACCAATAACTTTAAAATATAAAATATCACAAAATGTCTTTTATCCACAGTAATGTGGAAAATAGGAACTTCAGGTGGCAAATTTCAGTTAAGAATAGACAATAACCCTCTCTCTGCTGGTTGGATTTGTCAGGTCCCTGAAGCATCCTTAGAATCAGTGTTGGATCTGAAGAGCAGCCAGTGGGACTGTTTCTCCTTGCAGATGTGATTACATGTGAATAAAAAAAGATGTATCACTGTGTTTTCAGGTGAAACTATTAAAAAAAGACAAAAGATAAAATGTTGTAATAAAGTAGTGGTGAAGCACTTAAAATACACCATAAGTGTTATAAGGGGAAAAAAAACTCTGTTCACAAAGATGAGAGAATATCTAAAAATGATTGAAACTGCTTGTATTTTAAAATAATGAAAACAAAATACATTTTACTGGAAAGTTAACGTGACTGAAATTGCCTTGATATATTCTGATTATTGGTCTTTCAGTGCTGTATTCCTGACAGAAACAAATAGGTGAGCATATTACAAAACTGTGAAACTACTCTTGCACTATGATTATTTTCATTTGCTTAAATTTCTTCAGTTCTTGACTGAAAACACTGAGTACAAATGATGGTGCATGCTTCATACAGTAGTACAAAATCTTAAGTTATTTAAAGAAAAACAAAAGGAAGAAAATGAAATCTTTACTATTATTAGAAATCTACAATAAACAACATTTAAAAACACAGAAACAAAAGGAAAATGGAGCAATAAAAAAATTTCCACAAATGAGTCCATGTACTGTCATATTTGCCCCTAAAATCAGAGCCAACATGTCAATGTCAGCTGGAAAAGGTAAAGTAATTTTAGTGTCTCTAACATTTAAAGGCACCTCTATAACAAAGTCAGTGATGCCTAGATCAGTAGTGTAGTTGCAACCTGACAGTACATGTGTATGTGTGTGATTTAAATAAATTCTGCCGAGGTATTTGTGGTCTGTATCAGATGAGAAGAGTCACTCGGAAGAGTAAACAGGAACTTGGATGTGCTGGTCTTAGAATACAGTTTATTTAGAAGTTATAATTTAAACTTCTGCTTTTATCTGTGCTTTCAAAAGGAGTGAGCATGGGACTGTACCAGCACTCAGAAGATAGATACCACATACTGTAAGAATTGAATCACGTCTCACCGTTGACTTCTCTCCTTTCATAATTAATTTCTACACAGATTATGATAAACTATCTC
Organism: Dolichotis patagonum; assembly: GCA_004027295.1. NCBI lineage: Eukaryota > Metazoa > Chordata > Mammalia > Rodentia > Caviidae > Dolichotis > Dolichotis patagonum. The sequence goes on along the minus strand of PVJX010019758.1, from coordinate 17,262 downwards.
GTTTGTCTTACCTCTTACTATTTGATGAAAGACAACAATGCATTTTAAGCATATTTGTAATGATTCTGGTCAGATTTAAACTTTTTAGTGCTTCAATATTGTTTTTCTACTTGAATGATATGTATTTGTGGAGTAAATGTATAAGAATTTAATGATCTATACAATGTCAAATAATCAAACTGGTATAATATTCCAATCTCTTTATGATTTCTTAGGTTTGGAGCTTCTGAAAATCTTCCTTCTATTTCTTAATTAGTTAATTGTGAATTGTAGTCAACCGACAGTACAGTAGAACTCTAGGACATAGTCTTCCTAACTGGATTTTAGTATCCACTTTCCAAGTACCCATCTCTCCCATCTTGGTAGGTTAATCACTTTTGTGACCTCTTTCTTCAAAAGAGACAATCCTCAAAGGCAGGAAATTCTCCAAGGTACCTCTAAGAGTCGTTATATCTTCTGATTAAAGCTGATAAAAAATTACAACCTTTGATCACTGACTTCCTTAAACTCCTTGTCAGTAATGGGCCATACCAACACTTTTAGTCCAGTGATGAAATATTCAAATGATTTTAATTAAGAATTTATGTTTACTAAAAACATTGAGTTCTAATACTCTCTTTACTTCATTACAAAGTCTCTGAGAAATGGTTTCAAGACATATAGGGAGAAAAGAAAGAAGATGAGAGCATTTTAACTGTTTTTTGTACTTTTTTCTAGGACTTGAAGTGTTTCTTTCATTCAAACAACTAGTTCCATGAAATAGTGTAATTAAGAAATTGGTTGAAGAACCACAACTGTCTGTCATGGTGATTTATATCAAAGAGCTCCCAGAGCAAGAGATCACTAGAACCAGATTGTTTTATACAAACTAAGAATGAATGCATTAGGCTGTCCCTGAATAGGAAAAATTACCCTGTAGTCGTTGCCAAATAGTAACAGTAAATCTGAAAGTAAAACATTCAGATTACTCTTTGGTTCTCTTCTCTATTCATGGGACACAGCTATATGTGTCTTTAATAACTTATACCCTCTACTTAGCTACAGCCAGGTTGTGATCACACAATCTCTGTTCAATTACAGAACCTCAGTATGCTGGAAGACCTTCTCCTTGTTGTTTCTAGGAAATAGAGAATAGCTACAAAGGCAATATTCAATAATGAAAAGCTATAATATACAACTGAAATATCTTCTCATGAATTTTGTGATTATTTTTGTGGAGTATTGTCTCTAAAGGGATATACTGATGGACTATCATGTGCTTTTTACATGGTAAATTCGATCTATTATTCAAATGTACACATACTTTGTCTATGTACACTCAGTATATTCAGAAACTTCTGGCATTTCAATTTTCTTCAGTACAGTATACAGTTGGGTCTGTATTTCAGTGAAGAGCAAATTTTAGAGATGCATTTTAGTAACTGATTCAATTGAGGATCTTATATTAAAAAATTTCAGGTCTATCAAACATTATATTCTTTGCAAATGGTACCAACATTCTTAGGACTTATTTCTGTATATTGTTTCATAGTTTTATTCAATATAATTTGATAAATATTTCTATTATATTTTGATCTGTTAAACTGCAAGTTTGTTGTAGTTTATAATTCATTCTCTGAGGCCAATGGTACAGTACTACCATCTAGTAATAGGTTTATAGGTTTGCTCCTTCTTAAGATCAACTGTTTAAACGCAAGTATTGTAAGTTCTTCAGACAAGGGCAACCTGACTTCCTGAGATAGGGAGAAGCATTAATCCTATTGTATAATTTTCAGCTCATTTTCAGAAATGAAAACTTTCCCTTGCATCTAACACAAAAGATTGTGTAAACTGGATAATTCACCTGCATTGCACATCAATTATTTAGGAATAGACTGGGGGCATGAATGTGATGGAAATAGGTAATACACATTGAAGCACTTCCCAAGCATGGGAAAATATCTGTGGGAGTTAGTGGATGAGGTGATAAAGAGGAAATGATTAAACCATCTTATATACAAGTACAAATCTGCCAAAATGACATCCATTAATCAGTATAACAAATATTCATTAATCAAATTATTGGGAAAAATATAGAATGTTAAAAAATTGATCAAATCAAATTGAATAGACCCTAACTGAAATGACTGATAAAAGGAGCACTACAGCTTCTCTAGAAGAAAATAAAAATCATCAAAAGCCTGAAACAGTACCTACAATTTTTTACATACAATGCTAACAATTAATAAAGACTAACTGGGTAAACTGAACATTTTTTTTTCTTGTACCAGGGATCGAACTCACGACCTTGCGCTTGCCAGGCAGGTGCTTATGCTGCTGAGCTAAATCCTCAGTCCATTGAACATATTTTTAAAAATGAAAATACTAAAGTAAAAACAAGTAGCAAATACAAACAGCCATAACTGATCCAGGGGTTGAAGTTATCAATTGTTAACTTTTAAATAATCAAACATTAAATGGCAAGATAGGGGATTTCAGTTGAAAATTAGAAAAGCACTTTAAAAGAATCATTTGGAAATCTACAGCTAAAATACATATTATCTGAAATGAAGAAACCAAGGGTTAAGATTAACAACAAATTAAATAAAGTAGAAAAGCAAAGTGGTGAATTGGAGGAAAGGTTAGGAAAAATAATAAATACAGTAACATGGATACAGTATGATAACTACAATAACAATACAATGATAAACACATTAACATGAATTCATCTTACACAAAATAGTTTAAGAACAACAGCACAAAATGTAGAGTTCAGCACAAAAGCAAAACAAAAATGGAATAGCAGCAATATTTGAGTAGATAACAGCTCAAAATTTCCCAAAATCAACAGAAAATTTGGGAAGCACAAAAAAATCCCAAAACATATTTTAGTAAAACTGCTGAAAACCAAATAATATAAGAAAATTTTAATAGCATCTGAAATTGTAAATTCATAAACAAGTAAATAAACTATATAATTCAGTTACTTAGGCAAACTTCATTTTTAAAAGCAAGGATTACTTCTTAAAAGTAAAATAATTGCTATTTCTAGATAAGATGATGGGAGATATGATCAAAAAGGGAGACGGAATTTTTGGGCACAGGCAATGTACAGTTTCTCAATCTGAATAGTGTTTGACCATGTGGTGGTCTTACAATTATTCTTTGAATTGTAAATGCATGTTTATGTATGTATAACACTATATGTATAGAATTACACAATAAAATGACAAACACAAAATGTCTTATAAGTTATGATTTATAAATATATTAACTGTATAACTATAATAAATGAGAATTTTTTATGGCACTCAGTAAGGTTTTCTAATACCTTAAACTAGATATGGGTATTCATGCTCTGAGCTCTTTTTCTTTCCAAATGTCCACTATATTATAAGCAAGAAATCAACAAAATCTTACTGGTTAACCTTACTAAACTTTTTTCTCATCTCAGTCAGTTGTTATGCATTACATATTGTCCTTTTTATAGATGTTTGACACAAGTGTCTGCAAATGACAGTTTTAGATCACTATGTCACCACTGCATACCCAAACACCTAGTAGCTACTTTACAAACAGAAAACAGTGGATAATGTGAACTGAAGTAAATGTCAAGAATCATTTCTTAGGAAAAATTATATTGTTCTCTCTTTAATTGTACTGTTAATTGGACTAAAAGAAGATGGGGATCCTTTAAAGGGCAGAATAGATTTCTTAGTGGAGATTATTCGGTTCAACACACAACTGATTTATTTCTCAGGAAAGTAATCCATAGTGGCTAACTGGTGCAATTTGTTTCATAACCTATGGAAAATAAGTTTCCAATGCTTCTTCTCATGAATAAAATGATCTCTTTGCTGTTTTATTCTTTGTCTCTGTTTTCTCGAAATGCATGCAGAGAAATAGTCTTTGCATCTTTTACAAATTAAGAAACATTTGTGCTCTCAGCTAAGTTTATCCAAAAAAAGTGGGGCTAGCAAAGTTTCAAAACACGTAGTACTAGGTAAAATTGTGGGCTGTTATTACTCTGAGTCAAACAGGAAACACTTAATCAAACGTACCACTTAGAGATCCAATAGGTTTTTAAGTCATGAAGGGTCAGAAGATAAAAGTTTTTAAAAAGCAAGACCAAAGAGCAGTAGCAACACTGACATTAGTCAGGATCAACTGATTAATTTTTGGCAGATGGATTTGTCCATTTCACTGCTCTGAAATAAAAAGGGGTCTATTGCCAGGATGAAGTGCTAGAAACACTTCATTATCATCGTGAGCCCTGGCTGAGTGGCTATGTGAGCGTGCCTGAATTGATGAGTACAGTACGTTGAATATTGCTCCATTTACTGTTAAATTTCTAGGGATCGAGGGAGAAGCCTGACAGAATCTCTGATGCACTCAACAGAATAAGTGAGGATGGTTTAAGACATAGAGGAATTCTGCCTGCTGTTATTCTTCACTGATTCAGAACAGAAGAAATCTGTTAGAAGTCACATAGGGAAATAGAAGTAATTGCATCTGGTTTAAAAGTATAAAAATAAAATATTAGTCATACAGACTGAAAGAGCATATAATATCCAGAATAGTCACACAGACAGAAAAAAAAAACATTTTTGGGAGAGTCCCATGGCTGATGAAAAAGGGTTACAAGACATGGTTAAATGGGTAATTCATCATACATATAATTAACATTCATCTAAGATTGAAAAAAAGTTTAAGTTTTTGTTACTTGTCTTCAAATATTTAAAATATTAGCTCACAAATATTTTTATTTACCTAAGGTACTCCCCAATATATATGAATCACAAATAACTGAATATGAATGTAGATGCATGGATAAAGCAATTTTCCTTCCTTTTCCTCTTTTTCTACTTTGACAGAAACTCTATTTTTTTTCACTGTCTCCAGAATCAAACCTAAATTTGATGCTGATGATACCATTAGGAGTTACTTAAACTTTGGAAATTCCTTTTAGTTTCAATTTGTAATAGGAAATATTGGTAGTTAATATTATAATGTACTTTAACTATTATTGTACTGATTGAACAATTAAATGAAACACTTAACTTTGCTTTTAGTACATGCAAGCCAACCCTTGACTCTGCATGGAACCAAAGTTTGTTTACTCACATAAATGAATGTTGTTGATCTAGCTACCATACGTTGATAATGCGAGGATTTCTTGATTAAATATTTTAGAAAATATAGCTTTAATGCTTTAATACATCCTAGTAACATGCAGATAAACCTCAGTAAGTATAATCAACTAATAAACAGCAATATCACAAAATAACACTAAGTACCAGGATAAATCTCCCTCTATCATTATATTAGAAATGTCTTCTCATTCAGAAAACAACCAGTTTCCTCCCAGGCAGAGATTTGAGGCACTTCAACAAAAGTTCTTTGATTTCAAAGTGACTTTATGAGAAGTGACTGTTTCATACTGGATCCACAGAGCTACAAAATAACTTTAATTAAAGTGTTGAAAGAAATGTTTGCCAAACCCACAGTGAAATAAACCTTCAAGTGGTGATTTCTCTAAAAAAAAAAAAAAGCAGGTAAAATAACTTGCACATCAAAATATTTACTAGGGTCCAAACATATCAGACATTTGTATGCAATAATTTCAATGTAATGTTGGATAGAATAATTCAACCTGACAATTTAAATTATAATCAAAGGATGGGATAAGTAACGCAGCCATGTCCTACATACCATGGATTCTCATATATTCCAAAGCTGTGCTATCTAGTTTGGCTTAGCTACAGAGTGCTTTAAAAAATGACTAGGCCACATGAGCAGTGTTCTAAAATACACATTAAGTTTTTGACATCATTCCAAATGGAAAAATGTAGAAAATGCTCAATAGGTTTTTATATGTATTATATGTTGAAATAATAATTTGACCATACTGGGTTAAGTAAAATGTTGTAATCAGCTTTTAATTATTTCTTAAAATGTGGATACTATTAAATTTAAAATTGAATATATGGCTATCAGTCCTGCTTCAGAGGATAAAATGTAGTTTCTGGTATTAGTTACTATTTCTCCTTCATCTGAGAAGTTAAAGCAATGCTAAAGCATTAGAACTAAGAAGATAGTTTTAATACGTGATTCTTCAGTTCTGTGTCCTAATCTAAAAAAAGTTATTCAATTTTTTGTACATTTATACTGTCATTAAAAGCTCATTGTCTATTGTTCAAAATAGGTTTAAAAAAGTGTTTTAGACCTTTACTTGCAAAACAGTTTTCTAAACTCCATTCTGTCTATTGAAGAGTAATGTCATATTTTTGTAAAATAATAGTAAATTTCCCCTTATGAATGGAAGTAAAGAAACTTTTTAAAGTAAAGAACTTTTTTTGTTTGAGACAAAGTCTTTGTTTGTAGTTCAGGCTGGTGCTGAACTCTCTGTGTAACCCAGGTTGGCCTCTAACTCTTGGTGATCCTCTTGTTTCACCCTCCAGTACTAGAATTACAGGCATGTGCCACCATGCCTGGCAGTAAATCTTCTAATTACTATTTCTAGCATCATTATTAATATCACTGTTAATAGTTTTTCATTAATAATGTTTTCTCTAATTAAATATTTAAATATGTGTTGTACTAACTGTTCTAGATTTATTATCTCAAAATATAAGGTACTAGTCTTATTTATGTTTATAAGAAAGTAAAGCAGCTTGAAGTATTTAATTTGCTCAAGGTCAAAAATTACTGAAAATGCCTTCTGATCCTAAAGTCTGTGAATCTAATAATTATGACTTATGTTCAGTATTACTATTACAAAAAAAGGGATATCTAGAATAACAAACTCTTTATAAAATAAATAAAATTTTTAAATAATATTTCCATTATTAATACCTGATTTTGAATCTTAAAAATAATATTCTGTTTCAATTGATTAATGAAATGCAACATAATTGTTTAATTTTTTTTATTTTAAAGAGAAACAAAAAATAAGAAACATGCAAACAGCTACAAGAACAACAAAAAACCCAGAACAATAACAATATTTATATAATTCTACTAATTCATTTGTTCATCCAACTAAAATATGTCAAAGTCAGCAGTATTCACACAATGTAAACTTTCACAGTGTTTGATTTCTGAGAGCAGGGTAGTTGCCATCAAAAATGTTATGTAATATACAATCTTATATATAGTGCAAACCAAAACCTCTTCTATGCATCCCAGATACCCAGGCACATAGGACAAGAGGTCAGGGAACGGGGAAAGTCGATGGCTATTGAATATGTGATTCAAACAGTTACACTTAACTAAAACCTTCTATTAATTATTGTCCTTTTCCCTGAATACACACATGTACTCATAGTAGAGTTCTTTATTTCTATTTTACACAACAGTATGGAACACAGCTAATTGGAATCTTCCACATATGATCAGTTTTTTTCTGATTTATTGTTCATTCTGCAACAAAAACAAAAAGTTTCTAAGGATAGAATATTTTTATTAAATTTTTCCTAAACCATTTGTAGGTAAGTTATCAACATAATTCCTATATCACCCCCAAGTATTTAAATAATGTATTTCCCACCTATGCAGTGACCATCTTAAAACCTGCTGTACACCTATGCAAAGCAGTTCATTATAATAACACCTGCATCAGATTTTATTTTCCTGAGAAGACAACATCTCAATTTCATTTCTATCTTTCATATTCTTTTTAAAAAGTAAACTTCAGTTCATGTTTTCCCTTCAAAGGTGTGATTTTTTCCCTTGGAAAAGGGAGGTAGACATGTCTTCACACCCTGCCCTTGAATCTGGGCAGGCTTTGTGGATTTTAAGGTTGTGAATTCTGAGTCACAAAATGGTAATAGATCATCTGTCTGATTTTTATGGGACAATTGTTATTAGAATTCTAAGCCACCAAAAGTCAGCAAACATAAGTAGCAAAGTGAAAAATATACACCCTATGTCAACAACCAGTATTAACCACTAGGCATGTAGCTAATACACCTCAGATCATTTTGCTCACACCAAACTCCTATCTTTTAAGATACAATATCATGGAGCAGAACTAAATCACATCTACTAAACCCTACTCAAGTTCCTCACAGAATATATGGGTATGATAAAGTCATTATTTTATTCCTTTGAGTTGGAAGTTATTTGATATATAGAGATAGTGAACTAGAAAAATATATTATCATATAATCATCGAAACTCATCCCAGTTTTGTGAGTCATCGCCCAAAGTATTCTAGCAAAAAGATCCAGTCAAAAATGTGCTGCACGAATTTACTGAGATTTTAAAATTTATAACAGCTTCTCAGTTTTTTAATTACTGTAAAACTATAGTAAATGATAGGCTAATTACATTAAAATATGCTAGATTTAAATTTGCTTAAGATTTTATTTTGTTTTCATTCAAATTATGCATGTTTGTCAGTAATACCACAAGAGTGATATTGTACTCTCAAACTCGCTTTTAGCTGGACAAATATTCAACCTGTGCCATTATCAGACATATGTCCTTGATACTTGATTAAGTTGTGCTTGCCAGGCTTTTCTGTTCTTGTTTAAAATAGATGTTCTGTGAGAAAACACTTTGAGACTATATAAATGCCCCATCTATCCTCAAACCTTTATTCATTTGTTTTCTTTATCCATGAGTATGAACTCATGGATTCTTCTTTAATTATAGGGTATAATCCAGAACATGTATCTATTTTGATGTACAAATTATCCTGGATTTTATCAAAGTAGTCCCCTTAATCTCTATTCTGTATCTTTTGATACATCCGTATCATTATTTGATAGAGCACCATTTATTTTGGGAAGATGAATGAATTCCTACTTTGTGGCACAATAAAATTTTGAGAAGCATCCTCTACTTCCCTGGCTTTGCATTCGAATCAACCATTTCTTTAAGAAACTTTATACTAAGCTGTAAGTACTGCATATCTTGCATTAATCATTTTTGGCAGGGGCCTATACCTTAACCCTAAAGTATTTCTCCAAGGATTAAAAAATCACACACACACACACACACACACACACACACACACACACACACACACACTTTTTGTAGTACAGATCATTTCACTGGCAACCTAAGAGAAGAGTTTAGTTAAACACATTTTGATATTGAAATCCCCAGTTACTGTGAAAATCAGTTTTATGTGTTAATTGACCATGTAAAATCTGAATTACAACAGTAAATAGTGGTTTAGGATTTTATTTAGGCAGTCTAGTGTCCAACAAGAAAGAATTCATATTATTCAATGGGATGTTAATTTTCATAAAATGCAAGTTTTTAACTAAGTCTTGTTTTTTAACACAACTCAGGATAGAGACGTAACAACAAATAGTCAAAGATTTATTGGGTAGAGTTTTATGTTTTCAATCATTCTAAATATGAGGAACACACACATAGAGTTAAGATGCATTTCTGCTTCAAGGAATTACAGTTTAATGAGGAAGGAAGTTACACAAAGAATTATATTACACTGTGTTAAGAATGTACAGTTTGAAAAATTCCATCCTCTTAAGATCATGACTGGGTCTGAGAATCAAACAGACATAACACAGATTAGTAGGAGAAAAGCACAATACAAATTTTACGTGGCAAGGGAGTCATCATCAGAAAATGAAGACTATATCAATTACTTGGATTCAGTTACTTACATACTGAATTGGACCAAGAAGAGTTGTGAGCAATCAACTAAATTATGAGTTATTTTTAAATAAGTTATCCATACCATTTGCTCATCATTGTCATCCAAATTTTAAGGATAAAAGTATTGTGTTTTTGTAGTACTAGAGGGCATTTTTCACATGAGAATTTTATATTCTGCTTTTAAGAAACAGTATGAAGTTAAACGATCTTATTTCATCTGTTTTTTGAAATATCTTTACCTTAAATAGTTTATGTGCAAGAATAATATATTTTAACACCTTGAAGGCTATTATAGTGTTGATCACATTTTGATTTGATACAAAGAAGAGACTTTCCTGTCAGTCAGCAGGAGAGACATGGGGGGGGGACTTCTACCTTGCTCTTTGAACTCAGCTATGCAAGGTGGAAAGCGTCCTACCAAACCTATTTCTGCAAGCAGGTTTCCTGTTATGGAGGTATAATTTCAGGAAAGTGACACAAACACTGTCAAGTTGGAGAGCCAAAAATAACTTTCATGATCAGCCAGGTTCCTAGCAAGGAGAATAATGTTAATGTCTGAGCAAGTCTCTAAGGACCTGTTATTTTTGTATGTATTTTACACCACAGAGTTTTTAAATCTTTTCTAGTCAGGACTATGAGTAAGACAGAGAGAAAGCAAAAGTAATAGATCTTTTTTTTAACTTGAAGGCAGAAGTATGCCGCACTGTTTACTCTATCTTTTGCTAATATGGTATATCTTCTCAACAAATTATTCAATGTTAAATTTACTAGTATTTCTACATGAATAGAATCTGAAATGCATTGCGTTAAAATAATTAAATTTATCATGTGACCTTTCTATAATATGGAATTATGAGGAAATTTATAATTAACAACTTATCTATTTTTTCACTTTACTTTCCTAATGATATATCTTTAAGTCACTTATAAATTACTTATATCCATCGTTCTAAATTTTTCCTTCTTTTATGAGGTTTGGTTTTATTACATCATTTATATTTGACTACATTGTAAGACAGCAGGAAGCTATACTTCTATATATGTTATCACAAATTTAATTGTAGTGAGGACTAAAAATGACTTGTTAAAAACAGTTGTAGCTATTTCATAATACCAAACTCCAGAACAAACATCACGTGGTTAATACGTTGTAAATATATTTCTTTAAAATAATGGAAGTCACAGACTGAATTCCTGTATATTGCTCTAAATATTTTCTTTCCTGTGTCAGTAAATAGATTCATGTCAAGAATGTCATTCTCAAGTGCTCAAAACTAATGTTATTTAATTTAAAACAGTATGCATCCTTTATATACCAATGAAATGAATAAAAAGAAAATAATTCTGAGTCTTCAATCAAGTTCTGTCCTAAGTATATTAAATTAATAACTAGTAATAAATATTGTTAGTTATATAACGAATTTTACAAAGGTGCAGGAAGAGGTGGAAAATCAGGATCAACCAGAGCTCTTATGTAAATGGGAATGGGGCAACTTAAGTCAGCCTCTGAGTCTCTCACTTTCTATATGGAATATGTCAACAATAATGAAGCAAGTTTTCATTTTTCTTCTTTTAATCAGATAGCTTGGTAACACTCACATCACAACAATTCTTATTACTTTCTGTCCTTCTCTCCTTCTCTAGTTATGTTTATGTCCTTTCTCTTGTTATGTTTACCTTTCCTACTCTTCCTTTTATTAATCTCAATATATTCAATATAAACAATTTTACTTAATATTTGTTTTTAAAAAATTATTACATCACATATTATTGGCATTAATTCAATTCAAAAATACATCTGCTTATTTCAACCACTCTTATCCTAATCTTCTGGTAATTTTCTAAAGAAGTTCTGGAAGTTGTCTTTATTAGCATCTTTACTTATGCTACCCTTGCTATCTTAATGTCACTTGATTTTAGAAAAGAACCAACCATAGCAAAGTGTCATGTTGGGTATAAAATGAGAAAGGATTTAAGTGTAAACATTAACCTGGTGTTCTAATCATACCTACAATCTCATCTATTTTAATAAGATAATTCTTCATCTTAAACCAGTTTTACTTCCCCCTCAAAATGGCCTAATAAAATTAATTTTTACTTCCTTTTCAATTTAAAATAGTAGCTACTACAAATATGCCTTTATCTTGATGGTTTAGAATTTGATATGTTAGTAGAATCCCAAACAAACAGGTATTTTGAAGACATAAATTAATTCCTGAAGAATCCATATGTGAAATTATAACTGCTTTTATTTTCTCTGGATATTATGCAGTACAGATTAGCAAACTGTATATCGGCTTTATTTTTTATATCTTTGCAGAAATTCCATCTGTATTCTGTAACGGCTTTGCTGAATTACGTTCTACAGCAGTATGTATAGACTTTCTTTTCTCTGCATCTTCAGTCAGCACGGCAGTTTTTTACTTTGTTGGTCTACAAACTGATTGTAAACCGGCCAAGATGTTTATTGATAATGGTAAAACTGATTAGTTCTGTGGACTTTTGTTTGCACTGGTCCTTTGGGGGCATATAGACTATCTTACTTGATTTAATGTTGAATTGAATTTACTTGAGAACTGTTTTTGCTTGTCCACTTTCTATAGCATATCATTGAGATTCCATATGATATTAATGTGTAATTGAATAAATAAAATCGTAACTGAGATATTAGAATTGTTATTAGTACATAACTAACTTTTCATTGATTTTTCTACTGCTGTTAAAGTCACATATTTCTATAGAGTATCTCAGTACTGTATTGTAAGCTCTATTATGTGTACTAGGATACAGCACTGATAATCTTGAATCAGACCCTAAGAAGCTCAGAAGTCTATTGAAGGTAAGGAGCAGAGGGCACTTCTAACATTATGTTTTACATTGTGAGGCACACAAAAGGTTCTATAATTTAGTACTGAAGAGAGGAAAAAAGGTAAGGTTCTAAAGAAAAGGAAGTGTATAAGATAAGATATATTGTTATGTGTGTCCTCAATGTTGAACACAATGACTGGTAAAAACTAGTGAGTTTTTAAAATTAAAATAATAGCTTAAAATGCTTGTATACAGGGCTGAGGATTTAGCTCAGCGGCATAAGCGCCTGCTTTGCAAGCACGGTGAGTTGGATCCCCGGTACCGATAAAAAAAAAAAATGCTTGTATACAATATTATAATTTTACTGTGCTGTTTATTGTGGTTTTTCTGGATTAAAAATATATTTGCCTATATTTAGACAAATCATGAATGATTTAAACTCAAATTAGCATCTATCCATAAACAATGAATATCATCGAAAGCATGTACATAATTGACAAAGTAAGATGGAATTTGAGAAGTAAAAAAAAATATATTGTAAGAAATAATGAATTGAAAAGTATACCCTGACTTAGTACAATAGTGTGACACATTTTATATGTTCTTGGTCTATTAGTGTGCCTTTCAATCTGAATGTAATTAATTTTATAAGATCTCATAAGATAGATCTGATGCTGCAAAATAAAAGAAGAGTGGATGGAGGGCCAAAACCTTCCCATACCAAGCTCATACAGTGAGTGCATCATTATGGACTTCAAATATGCCCTACTAAATTTAAAAACAATGCAACTAATCTGAAAATACCATCATAAAGAAATTGCCTTTCAAAAAAAGTTTATATAAAAAATGTAATTATAATGTCATTATTTTCTTAGTCCATAATTAAGAGAACCAATTTAAATAAAATTGATAAATTATCCTGCCCTCTAGTGGTGCTTAATAAATGTTAAAATATAATGAAAATAGCATTTTGTTGCTAATAGTAACACTCTTACTGGTATTTGCTTGCATGGAAACCCTTTAAGTTTACATTCTTAATCAACAAATTGACATATTTAAACTAATAGCAATTTCATTACATGAAAAATTTTACTTAGTCCCTGCAGATGAATCATATTATCAATGCTGAATTAGATTGTTTAATGGAATTGTCTTCCATATAAATTTTGCTTAAAACTTGACTGTCTAGAAAAAAAAATGTACTAATTCTCCAAGTTTTCTCAACTTCCTGTCAATTTACCTGGCCATCTGGTTCCCTGGGTCCGCTGGTAAGCCTCCTTCACATGCTGCATGTGCCGGAAGATGGGATAGTCACTTCTCTGTTTTCTGACACATGATTCTGAAAGATTTCTATAAAGAATGCCATTTATGACTCTTAATTTTAATTTTTTAGGTGTTGGAAATCTCTGTGTGTCTGATTGTATGTTAAATGCCATTCGTATACTCCCATGGACTTCTCCAACAAGAAAGTAGGGGAAGCATGACTATTCCAACAGAAATTATATATGAAAGAAAATATACATTGTATTGAGATCCCAAGAAAAATAGTCTTGACATTTGGACTATAATGGTAAATAATTAGATTTACTGCTCTCTGTAAATGTTTCCATTACTGATTCCAAATAGAACACAGAGTCAGAAGATAAAGGCATATTTTAATAATTAGATTTTTTAAATTTTAAAACTGACTGTAGATTCCTGGACTCTCACCACTCAACAATATTGATAGAAATTTACAATGTAAGTGTCCAAAAACTCCATGAATGCATAAAGAGGCAGTAAAAGAAAATTCCTTCCATGCTATGCACTTTTTCATTTGGAAAGGATACTGAGCAAAGAAAGAGATCAACTCTAGAGCAATCAGTATAGTAAACTAAGTGCTTCCTTATCTGCTTCAAATACAGTAGGAGGTTAAAAAAACAAGGTTTATTATAATTATTATTAAAGATAGACGTGTTTAGTGTATTTAATCAATAGATGAATATTTGAAAAATATTTTATACACAATCTAATATGGTTGGAATCATTAAACATTTCATGATTTCGCCTATGGGTTTATTACAATTAGGAATAAAAATTATATACTTAAAGTATATAACTGACTTTTTGCTACATATATCTCTATATCTCTATATCTATATATCTCTATATCTATATATCTCTATATCTATATATCTATATATCTATATATCTCTATATCTATATATCTATATATCTATATATCTATATATCTATATATCTATATATCTATATATCTATATATCTATATATCTATATATCTATATATCTATATATCTATATATCTATATATCTTTATATCTATATATCTTTATATCTATATATCTAAATATCTATATATATCTAAATATCTATATTTCTATATATATCTAAATATCTATATATATATATCTAAATATCTATATATCTATATATATCTAAATATCTAAATATCTATATATATCTATATATATTGTGAAGTGATTACTACTATCAATCTATGCACAATGAACATCTGCATCTTCTCACATACTTTTTTGTGATGAGAATATAAAAGATCTACTCTAAGAAATTGCAAGTGTACAACAGATTAGTACAGGTATGACCTATAGTTATCATGCTACATTTGTGCACTTTTAACAAAGCTGTAGACCTTTATCCTCTTCAACCTGTCTGTATTTTCTGTTTGCAATTTTCAAATATAAGTGAGATCTTTTATCAGGTCCTGACCTAGATCCCCAATCTCCCAAATGCGTGTATGGTGAAGGTTGAAATAAAATGAGACAAGTGGTATGATTTTTGGGCTCTGAGAGGGTCAAAACCCTTTCACTGAGCTTGAGACTCTGAGGGCTAAGACTATTATCATTTACAGTGCAATAAGAGAGCAAAAATATAAAAGTAAAAGTGGCTTTTATTCCAGGGACATGGAGAGGAGCCCACAACCAAAGTTGGTCTGGCTTTCTCTGACCAGAGCAAGGGGTATGGGATATATATATGTATATGTATATGTATATGTATATGTATATGTATATGTGTATATATATATATATATATATATATATATATATATATATATATTCAGGGCGGACATTGATGACATGTGAGGAGCTGATTGGAACTATTTTTGTGCACACTGGCAGAGGAAAAAGGAAGTTGTAATAGGGAAAGGAAGAAATGACCTCGTGGTAAACATCACCAATTCAGCCTTCCACCACCATAATGTCCTGCAACTTATTCTAGGGTAAAATTTTTTAATTCCTATCTTTTTATTGTTAGGAAAAGGGTGAAGTCTCTCTTTTACTACTTCTTGCTGAAAAGGGGTGCCATATTGGGGTTCGAGAACCCCAATATGACAGGATTATGATTGATGCCAATGCAGAAACTGGTACCAGGTGTTTCAGCCAGGACATCTTTATCATTGATGAATGCTCACACCTTAGCCTGAGAGCTGTGGCTGTGAGGCCTTCATGAGATGGAGATGGGTGGGAGATGGGTGAGATGACCACTCAGGATGGTTAGATTCAGGGTTGGGAGGGCACTGCTTATCTTGAGTGATGTGGAACCAAGATGGTAGTCCAGCAACTTTGATCACTGTTGGGGTTGCCAAGAAAACCGGGTAGGGGCAGCTCCATCTTGGCTGTAGTCCTGTGGATTTAGAAAATTTGAGATAAATTAGATCTCCTGGGGAAATGGGAGGATCTGGTTTTGTCCCATCAGAGGGTTGGGGAAGGCAGAGATCAGCATGTTGTCATAACCAGTGTCGGAGGAAGGACAGGACTGGGATGTAGTCAGAAAGAAGAAGGAGACTGTGGGGGTAGGAAGATTGTGGAGTAAGAATGGTCCGCCATACATAAGTTCAAAAGGGCTTAAAAATGGAGGAGCCCAGGGAAGTGCCCTGAGCTTGGCTAAGGCTAGGGGCAGAAGTTGAGGCCAAGCTTGGTGTGGTTCAAAAATGAGTTTTGTGAGGTGTGTTTTTATGAGGCCATTTGCCTTTTCTGCTTTTCCTGAGGATTGTGTATGGTATCGAATGTGTAGGCACCAGGTAATGTGTAAGCTTGAGGATACCAGTTGAGTGATAGGAGAAATAAAAGCTGGACCATTATGTGACTGAATACTCTGAGGTAGACCAAACCTTGGGATGATTTCCTGTAACAGGATTTTAGTAACTTCATCAACAGTCTCCCTGGTTGTGGGAAAGGCTTCTATCCATCCTGAAAAAGTACAAACAAAGGTGAGAAGATATTTGAGAATTTTGTGGTGGGGCATGTGTGTAAAATCTACCTGCCAGTCCTGACCAGGAGTATGTACACGAACTTGATGAGTAGGGAAGGAAGGGGGTGCTATGTGCCCCTGAGGACAGTTCAAAGCACAGAGATGGCAGATGTGAGTAATCTGAAGAATGATAGCTTTTAGGGAAGGATAGGTAACTACGGGGGCTAAGAGTCTGTATAGGGACTGTTCTCCTATATGGAAACAGTTGTGTAAGTCAGTGATGATGTCTAAGGCCTGTTGAACTGGGAGAATACATTTTGATCCCTGGAAAATCCAGTCCTTAGTTTTTTGTGTATAACCTAGTTTATGAAGTAATTGTAGTTGCTATGATGAATAATTAGGTTGTGGTGGACCGTTCGGGACTAAAGGGAGAGGATAAGAAGGATAAGGCCTTTCTGCAGCTAACTTGTCTTGTGAATCTGCACAGGCATTGCCTTGAGCAAAGGGATCCGAAGATTTCTGGTGTCCCCTACAATGAATAACTGCGGCTTGCTTTGGGATTTGTGCCACCTCTAGGGGTTTAAGGATAAGAGGTTCATTAATGATGGGGGTTTCCTGAGAGCTGATAAAACT
>PVJX010019757.1:0-34376 GCA_004027295.1 Dolichotis patagonum | reverse complement strand
CTTCACTATAGTTCACATTGATTTCTTTGTTGTTATTTCTAAAATACTAGTTGCAAAAACTTTTTTTTCCTCCCAGAAATAGCTGTTCATGTTACAAAATTAAGGCATACAAAGTGAACACACAGTGAGGCTGCAAACAGTTACAAAAAAACAGGATGGAATAAAGCCAATTGAGACAGTATAGTGAAATTGGCACAGAGCATCAAAGCAGGTCACCAGGACAACAGTAACAGGCAACATTGTATATCTCGTTGTCTTCACAATAGTTGTTCTTCTACTAGGTACAGCAAAATCAAAGAAATACACAACGTTATAGAACACATGAACACTGAGTATTGAATAGAGCAACACCATTAATCAGGACAAAGCAAAACGGTGATAAAAATATCTGCCTTCAGAGATAGTAGAAGGAAACTCCCCCCACTTGCTGTACCAAATATGGTCCTCTACTAAGAGATACCCAGATCCCTGGATCCCAATTGTTAAGGGGGAGGGGGGAGATGTGATATGTTTGATTCTAAGCAGCAGGCTGCTTACTGGTTGGCTCTGCGCCCTTCCAGCATGGCGCGGATCTCAGGAAACTCTTGCTTCTTGTTTCCCCGCCCTGGGGTGGCCACGGCTTGCCAGACCACAGTCACTTACGAGGGTGGAAGGCTGCTTACTGGTTGGCTCGGCGCCCTCTAGTTGCAAAAACTTCATGTTTAACCTGTTTCATGCTTTCTTCTTGGGAAAAGGGCTAATTTCTCAAAATTAAAATAGTGAAATACTTGTTTCCACAGTTTTTTGCCTTCCTTTAGCACTCATTATTCTTTGTACATTTCATAACAGCCACCTATGTATTAGACTGGTTGTCTTCCAAATTTTCTTTACCTTCAATTCAAAAAGCACTGGAACTTTCTTGACATAATAGCTGGTAGCATTTATATGTTACATAATGTGTTCTCCCCATTAGGATATTAAGTGTTCTTTCAGGAAGCTATGTTTTTTTTTTTTACCATCTTGGCTGCCACTGAAGTCCCTCAGTGTCTTGAGAATGGAAGAAATGCAATATTTATTAATTATATTTTGTCACCATTATCAAAATCCTAGTCAAAAAATGCTTATCAAATTATCTTTTAGAACACAATATTGTAATAAAGCCCCAGAATCTAAGACTATGTATCTACCACTCTTGGCATGCATACTTTTTGAATTTTTCCCAACTACTAATAATAGATATGTGAAAAAAATAAATATGTGTTAATCGAATCCATTTTATGGATTCCCTTCCTTAATTTCAGTAAAATATTTTTGATTACCTAAAATGTGTGGAGTATTGTCTGAAGAGCCATAAAAGATAGAGATATAGTAGCTATCCAACTAATTGTAAGTACTGACTCAATGTATCTGAAACAGCAATGGAGTTTTCAAGCTCTGTCACTGAGCGCTATGATTGTACACAGTAATTTGAGCCTTTGGAAGGCTGAGAAGAACAGGTTGTGAAAAAATTACCCATCCTCTCCCTCTACCTACTTATATGTATGTATACAGACTGCAATGCAAGAAGCCATCCTGTTGGTTTTTAAAGTTTAAATTGAGCAAAGCTTACCAGGTAGGTGTGGATAAGAAGAATATTGAAACTTGCAACCTTGAACTCTTATGCATATCAACTAGGCAATCAACCTGTTACTTGTTCTGTGGAATTGTGTTGGAGTATAGTCACTGAGGATTGAATTTAAAGTTTAACACAAGACATGACCTGTTTTATAACATTACTTAATAGGCTTCCAAACAGTTGTAAACATGGATGTGACCTAATGTCACTAAATGGATACCATTGTAATGAATACAAAGAAAATACCGGTCAGAATGATAGTTACGTTACAAATGTGAGAAATATTGGCAAATATCCTGGGAGATGAGATCACAGATAACTTTATTCCTTTTTATTCTTTTGAAGTTTTTGCAACTAGTATTTTAGAAATAACAAAGAAATCAGTGTGAACTATAGTGAAGAGAACTATGAAGATGGCCCTTAAGCTGGGTGCCAAAGGGTGAGTAGGAGGTGTGGGCAGATAAGACATCACCATTTAATCAGAACATAATGCAACTGTTACTGAAAACATTATCTAGAAGTTTAAGCTTTTTAAAAAAACAAGTCCAAAAATAAGTAAGAGATAATGTAAGTTAGAATTATTTAAGTACTTCTGACATCATCACAGACATTATGGGCATAAATACCAAGGAATTTTAATGACTTAAAGCAGTACTTTTCAAATATCACTTTTTGAGGCTCTGTAATTCCTCAGGATTACTCAAGGGTAAACATGGAATAGAAAAGACAGATATAGGGAATGAAGCATCGTGTGTCTACTGCAGAAGCTCAGTTTTGTTCTTCGTATCTATAAATATGCCCCATTTTGTGTTTGTTTTGTTTTCTGCTCTAAAGAGAACTTAAAAAGTCGTATGGGGTGACCCACTTTCAAAATTGTGGAATAGCAACTCCTGTGTTCCTGCCTTTCCACAGAAACTGGAAAATAAGCAAAAAACATCTGAAGTACTTTTGTTATAATTAAGGAAAACAATCATAGGTTTCCAATAGCCAAGCAAATACTGAAGCAACATACATGAAGTAACAGAAATAAAGAGTGAAATAGACTTTAACAAAAAAAAAAAATTAAGACTTCATTACCCTCCTTTTAATAATGAAAATATTTAGACAAAATCAGTAAGAAAATAGGGGATCTGAACAACACTATAAACCACCTGGACCTAACTGACATATATAGAACTTTCCATCTAAGAGCTGTGGAATACATGTTCTCAAGTGTACCTGGGATGGTCTCCAAGATAAACCATACAAGTTTATTTTAAAGCTATTGAAATCATACACAGGATCTTCTTTGACCACAGTCAAGTGAAAATAGAAGGAATCACACAAAGAACACCGGAAAATTACCAAAGATTTGGAAATTTAGTGTACTCTTAAACAACCAGTAGGTCACAGAAGATATCCTTTTAAAAAATAGAGATACATAAAAATGAAATACAGGAAAATTCTTGGCTTGCAGTGAAGACAGTGCTTAGAGGGAAATCTATAGCTAAAAATGAGTATTTGAAAAAAGGATGTCAAATCAAGTACCTAACTTTACACTTTGAGGACATAGGAAAAGGAAAGAAAGCTACAGCTATCAGAAGAGAATACATAATAAAAATTTGCACTGATGTAAATGAAATAGTGACAAAAAAAATCAGTGAAACCAGAGGGTGGTTTTTTGAAAAGATCAACAAATACACAAACCTCTAGCGAGGCTGACAAAAAAAAAAGGTGAGAAGACACAACTAAAATCAGAAATAGAAGTAGATAGATTACTATTCATCTCACAGAAATTAAAAAAGGTTATAAGAATAATATGAATAATTATATACCAACAACTTAGGTAACTTAGATAAAATAGAAAATCTCAGTAGACCAATAAGATACTGAATTAATAGTCAAAATCTTCCAGCAAAGAAAATCCCAAGACCAGACAAATGTTTAGTAAATTCTATCAAACATTTAAGGAAGAATTTATACCAGTCTTTCTCAAACTCTCCAAAAATAGAAGTGAAGTAAAATCTCCTAACTTTGGGAAGCCAGCACCCTAATACCAATGCCAGATAGTGACATCACCAAATTACAGACATTTTCATATTTATGTTTTATAGAAGTATTATTTCACAATAGTCAAGTTGGAAGCAACCCACTTCTGACAGTTGAGCAGATAGGGAAATTTTCCTATATGTAAACCAGAGAATGTTACCCTTATGAGGAGATAAATTCTGTCACATGCTACAGCATGGATGAACAGTGAGGACATTAAGTGAAATAAGCCAGTGACAGAAAGAATCCATAGTTCCATTTATATGAAGTATCTAACGTCAAATTCATAGGAACAGAAAGTAGACTAGTGTTAACCAGAAACTGGTAGAGTGGAAAAAGGAGGAGTCATTTAATGGGTGTAGAAGTACAGTTTTACAAGTTCAAAAAGTTCTGATGTTTCACAAAGGTGTGAATATATTTGTAATTATTAAGCTGTACATTTGAAAGTTCATATGATACATATGTGCTTTTGCCACAATAAAGCAAGGAAATGAGTCATATTTATGAATATAGAAACAAAAATTCTTAAAATATAAGGACAAACCAAAGCCAACTGTATATTAAAATCATTACCACAACCAAGTGATAAATATATATAAGGGGAAGTCATGTAACTATTAATCTGTTAGATGTCAGATACACCAAGTTCATGTTTCCTAAAATCGAAGAATGAATTTTAAGGAACAATGGAGGTTAAGAGTAGGAAAGAGTTATTGAGAGAGAGAACTCCTGAGAGACAGGAGGAAACCCAAAAGTGGATTTCTGTGGACCCCACTTCACAGAGAAAGTTTTATAGAGGAAAATCATGATGTGGGTACAAACCTATGATGAACCAATAAGATTACAAGTG
Organism: Dolichotis patagonum; assembly: GCA_004027295.1. NCBI lineage: Eukaryota > Metazoa > Chordata > Mammalia > Rodentia > Caviidae > Dolichotis > Dolichotis patagonum. The sequence continues at coordinate 29,904 of PVJX010019757.1, read as the reverse complement.
GAGTCACTTAGGTAATATTGATCTAATGGGAAACAAGTCATGTACAAAATATACATGAAAAGAGCAAGGACCTTGCTAGGAAGGAATGGATCAAGAAGTCCTCATTGCCCACTTGGGTGACTGATGTTTATCTAGACTTTATTGGACCGTGTGATATCATTTATAGTATCATCTTTGATTTATTGCTTATCCCTTTGGGAGACATGTAGGCCTGGTCACTTTGTCCTTACCTTGAGGCCTGCCCTTTGACAGGTGCACATGTGGCCACAGTTGTAATGTGTTTTATCTTTTTTACTGATTCCCTTGAAGGCCTAATCCTAACTGCCTATAATATTTTTTTACCTAGCTTAGCTGTTTATAATATTTCCCTCTCTGAAGTGGTATCCCTAATTGTTGTGAGGGGGTGAGGGGTGATGACCGTTCTATGTGTTTTTGGCTGAAAGGGGTTATAGTTGTGATTGGCAGTAAGGGATACCCTCTACAGGATCTATCTAAAGGCCCTAAATAGATGCCAGGAATTCTTGTTTTGGGTTAGTGTATAGCTTTAAGTCTGAAGGAAACAATGTCAAAGATATATTTAAGTATGTGTGGGCCAAATAATATCAACAACACTATCACTAATATAACCAGCAGATGTTTCCACCAAAAGGATCCAATAGTAGCTTGCCACAAAGAGGGGAAGGAGAAGGTCTAGGGAATGTTAGAGTCTGACACAGAAATAACCTGTCATTTAGTATCTTGAACAGCCATAAAGATATTGTAGAAAGACCAGGAACGTACAAACAACATTTTTTTTTTCTTTTTCTTTTGGTACCAGGGATCAAACTCATGACATCGCACTTGCTAGGCAGGAGCTTATGCCAATGAGCTATATCCCCAGCTCTTGTAGCTTATTTTAATCATATCCTTGAAGTGGGGGTACCCACCACAGAAGTCCTAATGATTTGACAAAGGGAACAGAACACAACATTTGAGGTAATGACTGCATATTCCTGTGTCCACACTAGAAAGTAATTATACTCTCCTTAGATGGTACAGTAATTAGTAAAAGGGATAAGAGTAACTTCATAGATTATTTTCTGAAGACTTTGCTTTCTTTTTTGGTACTATATCTTTTATTTTAAAGAGAATAAAAGAAAACAGAACAAAGCAAATCAGAATAGAACAATGCAAGCAACACAAGATTTCAAAACAACAGGAAATCAACAGTGGCTACTATAATGTTTCTTGTTTTCTTCGAAATAGTTGTCCATATCTTCACACAACAATATCAAACATAACAAAATAGTATAAAACCAATCAAAAGAATGAAAGCATTACAGGACTTCAACACCAGATAATAGGAAATGAACAATGGTTTCTATAATGTCTCTTTTTCTTCAAAACAGTTGTCCATACTGTCACACATAACAAAATCAAACAAAACACAACAGAATAAAACTGATTAAATGAATGAAAACATTATAGGACTTCAAAACAAGAATAATAGGAAACCAACCATGAATACCATAATACATCCCATTATGTTCAAAATAGCTGCCCATATCAGACACAGCAAAAATCTAACAAAAGACAGAACAAAACCAAGCCTAACAAAATTGTGAAAACAATACAAGAGTTTAAGCCAAGATGGTAAGAAATTAACAGTGTCATTACCGTCTCCTCCCAGGTGTTTTCTCCCCTATCACTTTTATAATATACATTGTGGTTTTTTTGTTCCCTCTAACTCCTGTTTTTTATACTAGGATTCACCCATGCGAGTTCAAACTGTTTCACCCATGAACATGATCTTCAGTTGCATCCATTTACCTACAAGAACCTCAAGATTATTCTACTTTATCGCTGGGTAGCTTTCCCTGGTAGGAAAATAATATATTTTTCTTATCCATTCTGTGGTTGACGGACAAGTTACCCTTGCTTTTTTTCTGATCTCCTGTTGTATGGAACAATTATTTTCCCTCCTTTGATTTTCAGTCTATAAATTTCCTTTCAAGTTAAATGTGCTTATTAAAAATTTTCTTTTATTAATTTGAAGGTAGTAAAATACAACAGAAAAGGATGGATGGAATAAAGCCAATTGAGACAGTGAAATTGGTACAGAAATTCACAGCAGGTTATTGGGATAACAGTAATAGGTACCATAGTATATCTCATTATCTTCATAATAGTTGTTCTTTCAATTAGGTATAGCAAAATCAAAGGAAATACAGAATATTATAGAAATTATCAAAAAAGAATATTGAATAGAGCAGTAACATTAATCAGGACAAAGCAAAATGGTGATAAAAAAAATTTGCCTTCAAAGAGATGGTAGAAGGAAATCCCCCTTATTTGCTATATTACATATGGTCACCCTCCCAAGAGATGCTCAGGTCTCTGGCTCCCACTTGCTAACAGGGGGTGGGGTGGGTGGTAGATTGGATGTTTGATTCTCAGGGTGGCTGGCTGCTTGCTCGGTTTCCCAGCGCCCTAAGTTCCAACATGGCGTGGACCTCAGGAGACACTGCTTCCTCTCGTCCTGGGGTGGCTGTGGCTTGCCAGATCATAGCCACTTACCAGGGCAGCTGGCTGCTTGCTTGACTTCCCAGCACCCTCTTTCTTTTTGAACAAGAACTTTAAATCTTCTGTGAGTTCGTAGGAGTATTTGAATGGTTGCTTGTGCTCAGCAACAATCTGGTTCTCAGGGCTTGCATGGAAAGTGGTGCATCCGAGAGAGAGTCCAGTCCTGCTACCTTGACAGTATTTCCTTCTCAAGTTGGCCCTAGGGAAAGAGACAATGAGGGAGGAGATTTTACCAGTACTGAATCTCCAGGGTGGAATATGAAATTTCCCTTTGCTTTAGGTTGAGCTTCTGTTAGCTATTGATGAGTCTGACAGAATTTAGCCAGTGCGATGACATCTTTTAAGAAGGCAGCTGTTTCTGTATCAAAGAGAAAATCATTAGTGAAAAAAGGGCATCTGTAAAGCCTTTTAAACAGCCTGAGGCCTAGAATTTGTGGTGTATTTCTTACTTTGAGAAGAGCTAAAAGTAGTGAGCCCACTGTAGGTGGGTTTCTTGAGCCATCTTGTGAAGATATTTCTTTAGGATCTCATTTAATTTTTCTGCCGTTCTTAATGATTGTGGCCTCCATGCACAATGAAGGTGGTAGTGCACAGTGCCTGAGACATACCCTGTGTGACTGTTGTTTTAAAAGAAGGCCCATTATCACTCTGAAAACTCTTAGAAGTGCAAATCTGAGGGTGATTCTTGAGACCAAAACCATTACCTCCTCTGCTGTTTGTCTGTCTGTCTGTTTGTTTGTTTGTTTTAGGACATGCCTCAGTCCAGTTAATGAAAGTATCTACCTAGACCAATAGGCACTGGAGTCCCTTACTGTTTGACATATGAGTAAGATAAAGCTGCTAAACTTCTGTAGGGTGTTTTCTGTGTTTCTGTCCACCTGGAGGGGCTGTGGTCTGGTTAAGAAGATTTTTCTTTTGGCAGAGCTCACATGTTTTAACTCTCTGTTGGTTGTCTGAGAAAGTCTGTTTTCTAATGAATAATTTTAGTGTCTTGTCTCTCCCCAAGTGTAAGTTTTGATGTAAAGACTTAATAATTTTTATTGACTAGCACCAGGAAGGAACATTTTACCATTATCTAATTGTAACCATCCTGGTGGAAAGAACTGACCCATGGGAGAGGGCTGATTTGATTTTTGACTGAGAATATTTTGGTCGACTACAATCAAAGGATCCTTCCCAGATCAGGGGGATGTGAAAAGGGAAGCTTGAGCAACTTCTTTGAAGCTGAATCAACCAGTTGGTTATCTTGAGATTCTTTGTCAACTCATTTTTGATGCCCTCAATAGTGAATTACCACCACTTTGGAGGGCATAGAGATAGATGATGGAAGTTACATATCTCCTTAAGGTGCTTTATGAGTGATCTGTTGGCTGTTAGATAATTTCATTTTTTCCATATGGCTGTATGAATATGTAGCACTAAAAAAGTGTATTTTGAATTTGTATAAATATTGACTTTTGTCCTTCACTGAATTGTAAACTTATAGCCTTCATCAGAGCTATAACTTCTGCTAGCTGGGCAGAACTCCCAGGGTCAAGTGAGGAACTTTCAAGTGTCTGAGGTAGAGTCCTTGCCTTTCTTGTCTCATTTTTTATGAAGGAACAGCCATTACAGAAGCAGATCGAATCAGGGTCGGTAAGTGGTGCATCTAACAAGTCTTTTTCTGACTGCATATTTATGTTACTAGTACTGAGTCCTCTTTAGGAAATGACTACTTTTCAGAGATGTCTTCTAAGTGTAGCTGGCCTTTGGGTTTGAGTTTGTCCCAAGATCTTGTCTCTTCAATTTATTAGAGATGAGAAGTTGCTGCCTATTTGGCCTACCACGTGATTCTTTGATGCTAGACTGTGACATTGTTTATGACACCCACACATTCTCAGTATCGTATACAAGTAAAAACAACTGATCACAGCAACTGTGTCACCTTGGTAAAAGTAGTACAATCAGTAATACCAATAACATCAAGTATTGTCTAGCAAGTGACAGTGTGGTAACTATTAATTTGCCAGATTAAACTCTGGGTAAAAATTTATAGTTACATAACAAAATCTACTTCTGTGACAGCTTATACTACTCTTGTAGAACGTCACCATTATTTTCACTTGTCCAGGATAAGTTTTCTACCTCTACATTTATAAAACTTCTAAGATAGATTTGGAGCTTCATGAGACTAAAATGGATTTGTCTTGTTCACTACTAAAAATCATGTTATATCTAACACAATGCAGATATTCAGTTCATATTTGGTTAAAGGAATGCATACTGTCAGCCACTCAGGATCCAAGAAAACTTTCATAACAAGGTATATTTTTACACACCAGAAACAAGAATTTATTATATTCACATTAAAAAAAAACCTGTTATCTCAATTCTCTTTTCTTCTATCTAGTTTTTGTTTGATATATCTAATCCCTTTCTGACACCCTCTTCCCCTGTGTTCCCAAGTTTTGGCAATGGCTGATTTCCAGCCACCTGAGCCCAGGCATTAGCCATTGCTGTGGGAACATTCTCAGCCATCCTAGTTTCCCCAATTTCATGCCTACCTCCACCTAAGCCCATCCCACTAACCCTATCCATTAAACATGCAATCCAATAAACTGGACTAGGACCTTCCTCTGGAGTTACTTCAGGAGCTCCTGCCCAGAGCCCTAAATTCAGGCTTGGAGTCACTGAAGCTGAATACACGTGCAGGGCTGTGGCATGGCCCAGGCATGGCTGAACTGGGAATGAGGAGATGCCACACGGGGCAAGATAGGCCATAGCTGAGACCACCTGGAGACTTGCTGGGTAGTTTTCCTTAATTAGCATTGTCTGTTGCTCAGAGAGGGGTCCTTGAACTCTTCCCAAGATCCTGTTCAGGTTTCCTGCATTTTCCACTCAACTCCTTCCTTGTTTTGAATAAATATGGGTTGCCTAGGGGTAGTTGGTCAGTCAGCTATCAGAGTCATGAACTCTACAGAGCATTTTGGTCCTCCTGGAGCCCTAGAGATCGTGCCACTTGTCTCATTCTTTTGGGCCTTGACCATACACTTGTTTAGGAGATTGGGGACCTAGACACAGACCCTAACAGCTGAGCCTACACAGGGACTCGACAGTGGAGATGTCTGCTGTGGAGGGTGACTTACCTTCACTGTGTTCCTGGAGTGGAATACAGCCCCCATGCGTCTACTTCATTTTACCTCATTTTCTTCAGAAAATCCCTTCACTGGGTAAGTCATGGGGAATTCCCTGTCTGAAGCACAGCCTAAGGCAGGCTGTGTTGCCCCTAAGTTTATTTTCAAATGGCTCAAATGGCTTTAAAAGCTTGGGAAAGAATCCCTGAGGCAACTGATGCTCAAGGTTCCTTTAGTGTTATTAAGCAGGAGGCCACTGAGTCTTTCCTTACCTTTATAGCGAGGTTAAATAAAGCTGTTGAATGCCAAGTGGACAATATATCAGCAGCCTCTATTTTGTTGAAGCTGTTGGCATACGAAAATGCAAACTAAGATTTCAAAAATACTTTAACAAATATTTATATGAAACCTGCTACTATCTTGGCTCAAATGATTTTGGCTTGCCAAAATATAGGGACTCAAGCACATACAGTGCAATTGTTGGCTGCTGCTTTATGGCTCCCTGCTACTTGTTTTAATTGCATAAAACCAGAATATGTATGCAAAGATTGTAAGGCAAAACCTAAAAATAACAGCCCAGATATCCCATATCCCATTTTCAAAAAGGGATATCATTTGGCCGGCCAATGTAGTCAAAACCCTCAAAATAAGAATAAAAATAAAAATAGTAATGGACAAGGTCAATGATTGGGAAACCAGATGACAGGTGCATTCCTGACCCAGGAACAACAGGGAACTCCTTTCATGTCACTTCCTTCAAACAAGCCATTCAAGCCACCAAGGGGAACTCTGGCATAGATGCACTGTTCATTGAACCCATGAAGTTGGAAATGCCTGGTACTGTTTATAAGGTTCCTACTACTTTTCGTAGTCCTTTACCTCCCAGGACAACTGGCCTAGTTCTTCCCCATTCACATGCATCAAGAAGAGGCACTTTTGTGACTCGTGGTGTCATTGATGCTGATTATACTGGAATATTGTTGCTTCAAATGTGGTCTCTCTTGCCGATTGAACTGTTTCTGAATGTGTAGCTCAACTAATTGTCTTGCCTTATATCTCCTCCTAAAGCTTGTGATGTTACTCATGGAAATCAAGAATTTGGCTCTACTGTGGTGGCTACTGCTATTCACCTGAGAGATGAATGCCCAAGCCTCTCTTTAGCTATTGACAACATTTTTCCTTCTCAGGTTTTAGATCCTCTGTTCAGTGCTTTATGGGGTCACACAGATCCTGCTGATGTGATCTCTGACTCTCCTTCTCTACAGCAGGCCCTTCAGGGCATTGCTTATACACTCACCACAGTTATGGTGGATCCAGTCCTAAAGGATTGCTCTCTCGCCTTACTCATTTTTCATTCAGCCCCCTAACCCACAGGCCATCTCTTGTTGCCATCCAGAGCAACAAGGTATTTATTATTGGATGATTACATTTACCCCACTTGCCTGGTAGTACTTTATGCTGCTTGTTTACACTGGCTGGACGGCAGCCATTTTACTGACCCTTGGTGTGTATGTCCTTTTATTTTTCCTTTGTTTGCAGAACCCCTACAGTCCTTTCCAAGATCTTTTTATACAGTATATCTGCTGATCGGCCTACAAAAAATCTGACTGGTCAATTTATAGTTGTAGATTCTAAATTTGCAAGAAGTTATTTTAATTCAGTTTGGTTAAGGATGTGTTTGAGTGCACTCTGATTTTGTAAGATGTTTGTCAGTCTGTCCGTGTATCTGTTGTTTGTTTGTCCAGTCTGTTTATAAGCAGTTGCTAGGAGTTGCTGAGCTAGTGATCATTCACATGTGTAGAGCAGAAAGCAAAAATGCCTGTACAGGAGTGCCCAAGTGGCACAGAGCACCTTGGAAATGCCCTGAGGGTGTGGGGTACTAGAGGTGTTCCAGCACTGAGAGCACAGACTGTAGGAGGTGAGCTATTTCAGCAAAGGGGCTCGGTACAAGTACATAAATGGCCCCTGGGGAATTTGGCGCGGTCTCACAGATCCCGATGGGCTATGCGCTTATTTCTGTGTTTGTTTGGATCTGTACAGGTCATCTGTCCACTTGCCTGCTCTGTGAACAGCCATTCATTTTATTTTAAGCTCTACAATTTTTCTCTTTTTTCTTTTACATTTTTGGATTGTTTGATAAAAAATTTGTCTGGGTTACAGATTTATAAAGCATGCTTTCACCTCGGTTGCCAGCTGGTCCAAATGATGCAAAGACTGGATATATGTGTAATATGTTGTCATTTATCATGGACTTGACAGTCTCATTATTTAGAAAAGAAAAATATTATTAGGATGAATAAACAAAATCTCTTGGGGTGGGATTGTTGGACAGGACTCCAGTGAATGAATAGGAAAGCAGCTGCCTGGTAATTTTTTGACATTCTTGTTCAGAGGTCCCAGTGATCTTCATGGCCTTGTGGGAGACACCCCAGGAAAGTTATACAATACATTATTGTTATATGTTTACATTGGTCATTATCAAAAGATATAATACAATAAGTGTTTTGATTTGAAGATTCCTGTGCAAAGGTTTCATATGGTTATGATAGTTGATCGTTATCAACTTCATGCTGTCCTGGATATATTCATGGTTCTGGATGCATAGGTCTCCAGGGTTGTAAAATGTAATAAGTCTATTACTTATGGTAATAGACTTTTGTTTCATGTTCAGACCTCTGCTGGTACAGGAGACTTGTGGGATTCACATTCCACTAAAGGTCAATAAGTTGGATACCATCTTCTTGTGTATTAGATAAGGGTGACTGACCAAAAAGGGTATTTCATGTCAAAGGGGAAATTTGGGTTATCGTAAGAATGTCATGATTGTCATGATACAATAATATGTACGGTTTTGATTCCTGATTTAAAATATGTAACTGTTAACACCATAGGTATTTTATATCTATGGATAGTAGAAAATAAGTTTCATTTAATATTCTAAGGTGCTTCATACTTAGATAAGATAGTAATGTTAAGCTTACTGCCTCTAATATACTGTATCGTTATCAGTCTATTCTTCTGTATGTTCAAAAACTGAGGTTTAGAGACCAAAAATTAGAGAAATAGATGAGCTAAAAAGATAGCCAATATTTTGGCCCCAGCCCTTCAAGGTCAATGGGGACCTAGGACATAAAAGAACCTCTGCTTGTGTCATCCTAAGATACTCAGTGAGTCCCTAGTCTTCAGATCAAGATTATGAGACCACAGAGGAAAGTGATCTTCAATGTGTGGTGTGCCTAAGGAGACTCACCAGGAGAGAAAAATTTCCCAAGCTTTCATAAAGCAACTTAGTCAAGCAATGGCTGTGACTCATCCGGATGGCTGACATTGACAGAAGAGCCAAGAGGTGCTAGGCATGGTTCTAGGATAATTCCTGAGGAGACCTAACTGACCTTGATAGAAAGGAAGAAATTGATTGTATTTACTGCAGGTCTCAGCTTGGTCTTGAACCTCTTGTAGAAAAGTATGGCTTCAGGAAGTATAATGCCGTGTAAAATGTTGGCTGTGGGGAAAGCTTGGATCACTGTAGGGAATTGCTGACTACACTGGTAGCTGATTATTGTTGTGGATTGATGGACTGTGCAGGGTTTAAATTGTGGGAGTTCTGACACAGCTTCTCTAGCTTCAGCTGGCTACCTATCCCATGCAACAACAAAACAAAAAGAGAGGACTATGTTGAAGTCGTTGAAGCTGAATACACGTGCAGAGCTGTGGCCTGGCCTACGCATGGCTGAACTGGGAATGAGGAGACGCCGCACGGGGCAAGATCACGCTGCTTGTCTCATTCCCTGGGCCTTCACCGTGCACTCACTGAGGAGACTGGGGACCGAGGCACAGCCCCAACACAGACTGGCTGGTTGATTTTTGTTTTATTTTTTGTTTTGTCATTACTGTACTCAGCATGACCACTTTTGTTTCATGGTTTCTGTTGCCTGCTTTTCCATCCATGTCTTTTAACTTTTACCCATTATTATTAGCTAACAACTTTTTTTTCTGTGTATTGAAATCAAATTCCAATAGACATACCCTAGCTGGTTATAATTAATTAGAATTGTTGGTTTTGGACAAAGTTTTCCTGTCATAAACTGCTCTCAAGAATAGAAATCAGTCGCCCATGGATGATGCTTCATTAGGTATGGCTAGGGTGATCTGGTTCAGATTAAGGTTTTCTGTGTATAAACAAGTAGGACTGAGTCCCTCATAGAACTTCTCTGTATAAGAATTTCTCACACTGTAGGTTAAGGAAGGCCAGCTTTCTGATGCTGGGACTCTCCAACGTGCTCAATTGTCTATAAATTTATACTGTAGTTATTAATGTCTAATGTTTGTTTGAGGGTTGCCATTGGAAATACAGATGTAACACTAACCTCGTTCCTGAAGCAGACAAACAAGGTTACACAACAAGCACAGAAGAATGGCTTGATAGCTACTAATAGCTTGGTAGAGGTATACACATTGGGTTATGGAATACACAGGACAAAAATTCTGAATTGGCCTGTTAAGTAACCTTCACCCTCACTGATATTTTTCTTTTCTAATGACGTATTAAATACAGAAAGTTCTGGCTCACATCTATGTCCTTCAACATCCTTATTAAAAACTTATGTTGTCGGCCAGGGGTTTAGCTCAGTGGCGTAAGTGCTTGCTTGACAAATGCGAGGTCGTGAGTTCAATCCCCGGTACCATTAAAAAAAAACCTTATATTGTCAAAAATTAAAGTAAAATTAAAAACTGTTATCAAGCAAATACTCCTTCACCTAATTTTTTTTTTTTTTTTTTTTTTTTTTTTTTTTTTTTTTTTTTTGGTACTGGGGATCAAACTCACAACCTTGCACTTGGCAGACAGCACTTATGCCACTGAGCTAAATCCCCAGCCCTTTCACCTAATTTTTAAAGTTTAAAGAAGAATACTGCTCTTTGGGTTTTCAGTATATGTTTTTGGTTCATAATAATTATGATTCATCTTGAGTAATTGCTACATATCCATATCACATCTCAATCATTTTTCTCTTCCTGCTTTCCAGAATACTGCTCAGATATTTCCTCAGAGTGTAGTGCACGTTGAAATGTTTGAAAAGAACTAGTTAGGTCACCTGCAATCTCAAGAATGTGGCCTTGAAGCTAGGCTGAGACCCAGGGAAAAACTGCTTATTCCCCTTCAAATTTTTGCTGTTCTTCCACCTTCCCAGCAGTTCTAAACACTAATTACTACACAAGCACAGATTTAAATTCTCTCTTTTATCTTTGATAATCCAGATTACATGGCAGATAGGGCTTCTGGTACCTTTTCATTCCAATGGAGTCCTCAGTAGGGATATAGATGAGAGAAGCCCTGCTTTTTGTCCATGACTGTTAATTGGCTCCATACCTCCTAATGTTTTCTATATTGTACCACCACTTTGCTTACTCTTCTTTTCCAATCAATTCTCCAGGTCATATTTGTTCCACCAACAGTCTAGCAGTTGGTCACTGGGACTGAAGGACATACCATAAATGTGTATCACCCTGTGTATCAGCACACATGGAGTGCACTGTATCCCTGATGACCAGCCAGTATTAAAGATGATGATGTTATTCTCATTTCGACTTAACATGGTCCTAAGAATTTTGATCCACTTGGGAAAATTTGTAATGACTCAAGTATCTATCCCAGTAGAATTGAGTATTGCATGTTTGATGACTGATAGTATTTTTTAAAAACAAATGCAGTTTTTATTTAGTAAATGAAAGCAATGTTAGAGGATTGGTTCAGGAGGGAAGAAAAAATTCTTAGTGTTAGTTTTCTGTATGGAATTTAGAACTAAAGAGGTATTTAATAATTGCCATTTCAAACTGCAAATATGGTGTGCTGAACCTTTAGAGAACATTCTCTAGATCCTAACACTTAATGGAAACATTTGCAAGAATTCATAGCCTTGTCCAGCAGGTGGCACCTGTACATCACAGTTTAGAGAAAGCAAGTAAGAGCAGAAAGTAAAGAAACATTTAATAGTTGTTTATAATATCTGGCTTGGTTACTTTTCTCTGATTGCAGAGACAAAATACCTGATGCCCAAAATGAAGGAAGGAAAGGCTAATTAGTTCACTGTTTGTGGAGGTTTCAATCCGTAATCAGCTGGCTCCAAGGCACAGTGGCATGACTGAGAGGCAACACTTCATGGCAGTCCAGAAGACTTGAAAAACAACAAGAGCAAGAAGGGGAGGAGCAAGAGAGCAAGCTTCTTTCCCACCTTTGCCTACCCATTCCTCTGGTACCAAATTCTGTGTTGGTTAATTTCCTTTCATTGCTGAAACAAAATACATGATACTCAAAATGAAGGAAAGAAAGATTATTTAACTCACAGTTTGTGGAGGTTTCAGTCCAAAATCAGCTGGCTTCAAGGCAGAGTGGCATGATTGAGGGGCAATACTTCATGGCGGCAAAAGACATGAAAAGCAACAATAGCAAAAATGGGAGGAGCAAGAGAGCAAGCCTCTTTCCCTCCCTTGTATTATATAAAGGCTATGCACCCTAGGGTGGTTGTATCACTCACACCCTAAATCCCAGCACTAGACAGTGAATCAATCACAAGCTAGTTTCAGCTGCCTTCAAAAAGCACTCTCCCCATGACTGCATGAGACTTTAGGAGGACACACAGACACAAACTATAACAATATTTATCTATCCTCTTGTTCCCTTTTGTCTCCATAAAACCTCTTTTCACTCCCACTCTACTCAAAAAAACTCTTGCCAGCTCATTCACATCTCTTCAGATTTTCAGGTCTCTGTAGCTACTCATAGGAAAATACCGTTTATATTATTAATAACTCCTAGGATCGTACTGATGAAGTCATTTCCTGGGCCAGTGTAAAGTGAAAATGCAGGAACCTTTGTTAAAAGTTACGAGAATTTCAGGAGAGTGTTGGCAGCTCATTAGCCTGCACAAGTTGTTCATCCAGGAAACCACTCATACATGGTTGCAGTTTCCTTCTCCCCGTGCCAACCTCCATCATTCCAATGCCTTCTCCCCTGTGACACGTTCTGAAAGAGCTGCTTAGGAAAAAGAAAACTCACTGAATGTCATCCATGCATTGTAGAATCTTATCACTGGAAGGAAATTTAGAGATCTAGCCCAATTCATTCATTTTAAAGATGACTCAACTACATTCCAAAGATATGAAGTGGCTCCCCAGAAATCCCCCAGTGTCATAGGCTGGTTTGGAACTAAGAATTTCCATGTGCCAGGCCAGGGCTTACTTTGCTTTTAATGTTTAATATTAGGGGCCAGGATATAGCTCAGTGGCACAAGTGCCTGCCTGGCAATCTCAATGTCCTGAGTTTGATTCTATACCAAAAAAATTAATGTTAGTGTTATTTGTACAGATGAATAGGTTTTGTTGTGACATCTACATACATACATTTAACATGCTTTTTACAGTATCCACCCTCCTTACTATACTCTCTTGCCCTTTTTTGCCATCTTCCTAGCTTCTTTCTTCCTTAATTCCCCCCTTCTTTCGAGTTGTTTTTTTTTCCCTCTAGGTTTCACTTAGGAAGAAAACACACAATGTTTGCCTGAGTCTGACTTATTTCATTTAATTGAGAATTGATTGGAAATGAGAATGGATCTCCAGTTCCATCCATTTTCCTGAAAATGAAAAAAAAACTGCATGATTTTATTATGACTGAATGATACTCCATCTATTGATGGACATGGAGGCTGATTCTATAACTTAACTATTGTGACTGGTGCTATAAAAAATATTGGATATCTGGGTATCTCTGTAGTATATTGACTTTGATTCATTCATGTATCCACTTAGGAGTGGTACAGCAGCATCATATATTAATTCTATTTTAGGTTTTAGGGAAACCTTATGCTGTTTTCCGTAGTGGCTATACTAATTTGCATTCCTTTGTTGAGGCATATTTTAAGAAAAAACTTTTCCCATCTATTTAAGACATATTTTGTTTTGTTTTCTCTACAAGGGCACATATTTGCATTACTTACATGCATTGAGTACCAGCTATATGTTAGACACCATGCTAGATGTTTTATATATAAGACTTTGATGAACAACAATCTCAGAAAAGTATTACTATTTTCCCCATTTTTTAAGTAAGGAAATTAAGAGTCATAACTTGAACTTCGATTAGTAGAGTGGAAAGATGAGTTTAGGAAGGTCTGTAATTCCAACACTCATTATTTTTACATAATATCATTTCTGAATTCTACAAGACTTGAACATTGGTCTTGTTTTTGGTCAGCTGTGAATGATCCTAGGGACTGTTTCCAGGTTTTTTCAATTTTCCAGGCTTGTTCCTGTCTTAGGGCCTTGCTCCAGGGTGTCTCCTTCACTTAGGATACTCTTCCTTCAGGTACTGTATTACAAACAGCACCACTTGTCTTTTTTATGAATGAAAAAAACAGAAATGATTTTCTAAAGAATCTTTCTGGCTGCTGTATTGAAAAAGAGACTATTGCCTGGCAGGTATGAGGTCATGAGTTTGATTCCCAATACCCCTCCCCCACACACACACCAAAAAAAGAAAACAAAAGGAGACAAAGAGGGCAGAGCACTAAAGGTAGAAATTGAAGACTATTTGTAGTAATCCAAGTGAAAGATAATCCTGGCTGAGACTAAGATGATAGCAGTGAAAATAATAAGAAGCAGATGGGTTGTAGAGTTTTGTGTGTATATTTTAATTCTTTATGTAATCTATTTTAACTCTTTGTCATAAAAAATATCCAATACCTACAAAGGTAGAAGACTATAATGAATTCCCATGTTTTTATTAGGTACCTGTGAACTGTTTCAACTGTTATGTGTCTGGCACTTTCCAACAGTGGTAACACTTGGCAATCTGTGATGGCTGTCAGCTTGTGACCAGCTGTGTTCCATGCATAGCCCTTTGCACTTTATCCCCAAACCAAGATTGGGGAAAAGTGATTTGAAGCAAATCCCAGATACCACATTTCAACATGTAAGTAATTCAGCTTCTACTACTACAGTCGCTTCTAATTGCTCTTCTATTCTGCTATTTTCTTTGATTACTGTGTTTCCGTAGTTTCATATACTCATCACTTCTACTACTGTCTGTTTTTTTGCCCTCCTTAAACTCTTCTTTTTTTCTACCAGCTACTTACTATGCATTTTTCAAAATCAAACTCCCTGAAAAGAGATTCTTTGGGTTCAGTTTGTAGCTGTTATTCCTTCGCATAGGGCTTGAAGGTTGCCAGACTTTGGGAGACAGGCTGTTCTGGGATCAAGCGTGGTATGGTGTAATGACAAAGTCATTTGTCCTGAATTAAGATTATTGAAATGACCATGGCTTAGCAAGCAATAGAATACTCTCCAATACTAATAAATAGTGGAAATTTAATGTCAGAAAGGACACAAGTTATGAAAAAAGAAAGCTTGTGGTGAAGCTAGAATAGAAAATTATGTAACCACTGACTTGCCATTATTTTATAGTTTAACTTGATTCATTTGGAGTGCTATTCTTGGATAATGCTAAGGAACTAAGGAAACTTTTCCAAAGATATTTGTTGTTTATTATAGGCCAAGTAATAGAATAAATCATACAATAATAGACTGAAAGTCAAGACTCACATATCCTTCTTGTTCATTATGGACTCTATGCAACACTAGACAAGGCAATAAAAATTCTTTGTGTCTTAGTTTCAGCTTCCAAAGAAGGTGATACCTGCCCTTTCCTTCTTTTACATATGTGGACAAGTGAGATTAGACCATAATGTTGAGTGAAATAAATCAGACACACAAGCTTAAATATTACATGGTTTCCAAAAAGGTTAGAATAATATGTATAGCACACAATAGTAACTATGTAAATGTCAGCTATTGTCTATATTAGTGATAGGGTTTTCTGCGTGATGAAAGAGAAAAATATGAGATAAAAAAATAGCCTTTATTCCAAGGATGTGGAGAAGAGTCTAACTATAGACAGTCTAGCCACCTCTGACCGGGATGCAGGGTATGGGATACATATATATAAAACCTCTGACTGGGGTGGTGCTTAGGGCAGGCATTGATGACACACAAGGGGCTGATTGGGACCTTTTTTGTGCCAGTGGGAAAGGAGAAAGGAAGTTGTCACAGTGGAAGGAGGAAGTGACCTCAAGGTAAACCTCCTTTTTTGGTTCTGCCTCCCACCAATGCTTATTCTAGCGCAAAAACCTTTCATTTAGTATGAAAAAGAATCTGTTAAATAAAGGTCTATAGATTTGCAAATGCTTAATTCTTCACTCCATAATACATACACTGCTAAAATAAAATTGCTTAAAGCACATAAAATAGTAGATTATATGAGAATATAAGTGAAAGAAAACCTTTTGGTAGTGTATGTGCTTATGGGAGAAAAAAAAAGTGGAGGCTATCAGTGACAGTAAAAAGTAACATGTTGGGGCCTAGCCAAGTAACTAAGTAGCAAAGTGCTTGCCTAGCATGTTCAGAATGCTGTGTTCAATCCCCAGTGCCACAAACCCGCGCGCGCGTGCACACACACACACACACACACACACGCATTTTGTTATCTGGTAGTCCTGTGGTTCCTTTTCAAAGACGAATTAGTGCACAGGCTGCATCAGAATCACCAGAGAGTCTTCTAAAATCCCTAGTTCTGTTTTCAGAGAGTCTGACTTAGTTGATTGATAATAGAGATTAGGAATGCAAATTTGTTGTTGTTTTTCAGGTAATCTTGATTTTTAGCCAGGTCTAGAAATCACTAACAGTGTAAAAAATTACAGTACAGTTTTTTTCAGATTGTAGGTTTATGACAATATTTGTTTTGTATTTGCTTTTCTTATTTCTAAATTTTCTGATGGATTGTGTTAATTTTATAGTAATAAATCTTTCCAGGGAAATTATTCATAAAGAGGACAAGATTTAAAGATACCTCTGGAGCCTATGTTTTTGATTTCCTAAATGTAAAAACAAAAATGAAAACATCCTATCAATGCGTATGTCACAGTTTTGTTTTTAAGGAGAAGCTACTTACAAAGCAATGTGGGAACAATCTATTGTTTTGTTTTTTAAAAAATTTCAGATTTTTTCAAACACAAATAAATGTATAGCTTAAAGAATATAAAAAGATTAAATCCTAATTATCTTTTGCTTATTTTACTTTGGCAAGACTGGAAATACACTAATGTTTATAAAATAACTAATACGTCAGTAACTTTATACTGGAAGGGGACAGAAAAAGTTCTTCCACAATATTGATCTTCCATCCAGTGCATATTCTGGACTGTACTCCAAGAATCATGCTCATTCTCTTTTAAAGATCCTCTTGGCTTGAACTCCTTCATAAGTGTAAATCTAAAAAACATAAAAGAATTTGCTATTAAGAAATGTCTAAATTAAGAAAACTAATATTTCATAGCATTGAGTGAGTACATACAATTTTTGTTGTATGTGATTGCAATATTTTATGCAGATACAGGATATACCCAATGAAACACACTTTGGCTGTAGTTACATTTGTAGTTAAAATAGACATTGATGCATTTGTTATAAATTCTGTTTAATAGACATCTGAAAATATCTCTACTTTTAAATCATTGATTTACAAGAAAAGAAGTAAATCTATTAATGATATAACTCAAACTCATTGTTATATAATCATTTTTTTGTCTTTGGAAAATGGTTATAAATCTTTTGCTATAACTCACGTGGATTAGTTCATTATCTATAATTTCTCGGACAGCAATCAGTTCTTTTCCATTGTCTACTCGTTTGAATTTTCCAACAAGTTTATCTCCTTCAAGGTTCCAGCTCCCCTAAATAATAGTAACAATAATAATGATAGTGATAATAATAACAATAGGCCATTTACTAGGGTCTTACAAGTTAAAAGCACTGTTTTGAGTTTTGTAGAACTACTTTTTCATTTACTGTTCATAGAAACTCTGTGAAATAGATACTATTATCTCCATTTCACAGCTGAAGAAACTGTTCAAGGACAGTCTTTCACCCAAAGTCACACAACCAGACTGTACATATGCTATTGGGCTGTACAGTATATGTGTCATTAACCATTATGCTTACCTCCATTCAGAATTTTGTATGCTGAAGGCAATGAATGACACACTGATAAAACATTAAATTGTTAAATAGTCATTACAAACATATATAAGTAGAAAAACTCTGAGGTTAAGAGAAGTTTTAGAAATTGGTTGAAAATTATAAGTGCCTAAAAGTTTTTTACCTTAAAAATGAAGGGTACATTCTCAGTGAACTACAATGTAGTATTAGATATTTCCATTTGGTTACACATTTATTAAATTATTTTATTATTTTAATACATATTTATTCAATAGCTATTATGTTTAAGTTATGTAACTTTAAAAGCCTTTATCCCTTACAGGTATGTAAAGTTGAAAACTCTAAGCTCTGAATTCCTTGACAAATAGCTCTATATGTAATCACTCAGAGAATATTTTTCAATTCCTTTGTTTTTAATCTAGATTTTTCACAGGTATGTGTGAGGAATAAAAATGTTTTATTTAAATATCCTTGCAATATAAAATATGGGCAGACTTTACCAGGTCCTTCAATAAATGGAAAAGACTTCAAGTAATTAAACCACCTAATGAGGTAAAACAGAGATTGTTTTACAAGTGGATAGAAAAGTCAAGAATGCACTGCTTATCAAAAACAAAAACAAACAAAAAGCTTCATACACTGAGTTCAGTTCCATCTGCTAAGCTGTACTTAAAAATGACGCCAAGTTCGAAAACAATTTCAACAGTTCGAAAAACACTTGACTCTTTCACTGTGAATTTATTTCCTTCTTGTGTGATTGTCAGTTTCAAATTGTCATGAGCTGCAAGCTTCCTTTTCACTATGTTAATACCTGCAAAAGGAAACGAATTAGAGAAAATAAAATCAAGATGCCCTAGCAAATGTTGGTTTTTCTAAGTCCTGTTTTATTTACTTTTTTATTTTTCATTTGAGTGCGGAAGACAAAAACCCTGAAAACATCACCTAAGCACAATAGCACTAACAGTATTTCTGTAGAAAAAGTTCAAGTTCCATCAACTTAAGAGAATAAAGTGTTTTTTTTCCAGACATTGGAAAAGTTAAATTAAGTGCAGAATTGTAGGACCTTAGACCTGAATATTTTTAATAAGATTAATAAACTTTCAGTGTTAAATAAATCAAATTCCAGAAATACCAAAAGGTATATTCATATATTTATAAAGAAACACAGTTTAACTTTTTAAAACATCACTTTGTTTTCCATTATTGCTTAAAGTTGTTTTCTTATTTTTTCAGTGCTGAAGATTGAACCCAGGGCCTTGTACGTGCTAGGTAAGTGCTTTACCACTGAGCTACAGCTTTATCTCTGCTTTTAAATTTTGAACTTCATAATTCTCTCTGCTTTTTGTGACATCACTGATACATATATGCACACACCAAAAATTAGAAAAAATGATCACAGTTTATGATCAAATTCACTAGTATATGGATGTACAAATTCCATGAATTTAAACTTGAGATCCTTAAACTATTAGCTTAAATTGATGCGGAGTTTTACTTAGGAAGAATGACACTAGTTTGTTCGTCATTGTACTGTGTGTAGGCTGCCAGAATATTGTTATAAATTCGTAAAACAGTTAAACTCCCCAAAGAAAATATATTGCTTCTTGAGTTTACTTGTAAAGTTTTATAAGTCATGGGAAAATAGAATTAAATCTAATCTATATAAAACATCTGGATAGAATACTTTTCCATTATTTTATGATGTTTGCCCCTTCATCTCCTAGAATTCTACATTTTAGAATTTGGAATCAGTTTATATCATTTTCTTACTCTAAACAAACAAAAATATCAATTTTCAATAATATAGGTATAATCTACAACTAAAGAGTGAGAGAAATACATCTAGATTTTTTTGTCTATGTCTCAGAGGGTGGTACTCAAAGGATTTTTCCTTCCATGAGTCAAACAATATATTCTTGCTAATGCAAAAAGGCGTTCCCCTCATGCTTCTGGAGCCTCACTACATCAGGAGCCAGAAAATTTTCTAAGCCAAAAAATGTCTGTAAGAAATTACATTTTCTAAGCCAGAAAAATGTCTGTGAGAAAGCAAAGAATGAGCTACCAATGAAAGAATGAAACCCTTACCCATTTTTTCCATGAACTTGTCATAGTTCTCATTTCGGTCCACTTTCCAATTACCATTAAATGTCATGACTGCAATTGAGGCAGGCTCAAGGCAAGTAGCAATGCAGTCCTGTCTTCAGCAGAGAATTTATTCTATTTCTTATCTTAGACCAACTTTATACTGCAGTGTGGAAGTTCAAAGTTCAAGAGATCACCTAATCACTCTACACTAAATCACTTTAGTTTCTCCTTGCATAATTTTTGTATGTTCTGAAAGTCAACTGCACTAAAATTTGAAAAGCATATCTAGTGTGTCTTAAACTACAATTTGTGGAAATATTTATTTCAAGAATTAGAAATAGTTTTTCTACGTATGGTTTCAAAGTGCAGTATATTGGAGCTGTCATAATTTGCAGCAAATATCAAATAGCATCTGAGGAATGAGACTGTAACAACCTATTTCTTTTCTTTGGTTATCAATTGCCTTGTAAAGTCAGATATTATGATAAAAACAGTTGAAAAGCTAAGTTTAATGATTACTGAGACTGAAATTTTATTTTTATTTGCTTTCTAAATTATTTTTATTGAGATAAAGTTAACATAAGATTCAACATATTCTTTTAAAGTGTAAAATTCATTGCTTTTACATTTATTCACAATATTGTACAACTATCACCAGTGTTGTATTCTTAAATGGGGCATCATTCTGCCCCCCCGCCCACAAAAACCTCCACACATATAAAGCAGTGGTTTTTCATTTGTCTTTATGGATATATCTATCCTGGATATTTCATAAAAAGACTGTAACACAGTAGGTAACCTTTTATGCTTGCATTCTTTCATTGAAAATAATATTGTCATATTTACCTATCAGCTTTTTAATACTATATTTTTGACTAACATGCTTTAGCTGTACATATTAATGGGTTCCGTGTGATATGTGTACAACATGCCTAATCAAATCCAGCCCTGCTTTATCTACCCTCCATTCTCCCTTCCCCAATCTTTAGTTATGTTATATTCAGGTTAACTGTTGTAGCCTCCACATCTGATGGAAGACACGTGAGACTTATCTGAAAATGTATTTTCTAACATCACTTTTGCACTGCATTTAGGGTTGCCAGTAGCTTGTTAAATATCCTGACACCAGACAGAGTGTATGACACAATAAGTACTTACGAGGATTTTGGTTTTGAAGGGCAATACATCATTGAGTATGATTCCAAGAGGCAGAAATGTGGCTGAATAACATAAAAACTGGCATAAGAGAATCAGTATTAAACATCTGCTACATACAAGAGTGAACAAAAGTGGTATGTTAGCTGTGCCATCAATTAAACCAGTCCTTCATTTTTTTTTCTCCCTCCCAAAACTGGGTAGAATTGAAAGCCAAAGCTCCCTTTGTGTTAGGGGTGGAGATGTGGAAGGTGGCTGAAAGGTAACAAGAGAAGGTCATTGCATTTCTCTTCCTGCACTAAAGACTTCTAGACTAGAACAGGCCTCAGCTAGGGAAGCAAATGCTAGTATGAAGCACACGGTCTTGGTTACTAGCTAGTCTTAAAATGGAACTTACTGAAAAGAGGCTGTGATTGTGACTGAATGTGACCAGAGAACATCTTACTGACTAAGCTTTAGGAGAGAAGGTGTTTATAAAAGCTGCCCAGAGAACAGTGTATCTGAAGAGTTTGAAAGGGGACATGGAGAACAGAATCACATTTAAAAATGTTGAGTGTGTTCACTGGGCAACCACTCTTTCAATAGGTTCTTCTTTCTCCCTCTCCCTCCCTCTCTCCCTCTCCCTCTTCCTCTCCCTCTCCCTCTCCCTCCCTCCCTCATTAAGTAAGCACATTAAAAAGGAAATTTTCACAGGGAATAGTGTCATGTACTTGGAGTCCCAGCTCCTTTGCAAGAAGATCTTAAGTTTTAGGTCAGCCTGGGCTAGTTAATGAAGCACTGTCTCAAAATAATTTTTTGTAAATGCTGGGGGTATAGTTTAGTGGTAGAGTGTTTTGCCTGACATATGTGAAGCCCTGAGATCAATTCCTAGTACATCTGCAAAAGGAGAATACTTTATCCTAGCTCTATTTTTATATATCAAGGCAAACACCAGAACATATACAAAGGTGGAAAAGAAAGGTTGTAAGAAAGGTGGAAAAGAAAGGTTGGGAAATGCTTTACATTGGTAATTTTAGCTTTATTAAAATTAGCTATATTGGATTTTGTTTCACCATCTTTTGTCAAAAATAATCATTGGGGAGCCATCACTGGTGAACCACTAACCCAACCTGATGTACATTCAACTTGGTGGGAAGTAGAAAAGTTTATGACTGCAGAGCTGAAGGAGGGAAAAAGGGAGAAAGGGAGAGAGAGAGAAAAAAGGAGAGAGGAGGGAAGAAAAGGGGGGAGGGGAGGGGAGAGGAGAGAGAAAAGCTTTTCTTCCATAGCATCCACAACCACATGCATACACACTTAATCTACTCACTTTCCCAAACTGTGGGATTCTAAATATTATAGTATTATTATAGTAAAAAAAAAAAACAAAGGGAGGAGTCTTCACCCACCATCAGTATCAAAGGTCTGTAAGGAAAATGTACTGGTTTAAAGGTTCTACGTAACCTTTGCTAGATGAATGCCAAGTAAGTGATAAAAACTGGGGAAATGCAGAGTTGGAGAAAGGAAACTATGTTAAAAATTGATCCAGGCATTAAAAAATGTTAATGATACCATTCTACAGAAATAGCAGGGTTTTAAACTGACTTTAATTAGGTCATAGCCACTGATAAGTGGAAGGTCACAAATTGAAGATGTCCATTCAGTCGGCAGGTTTGTGTGAGTCCAAGTCCTATTTGCTTTCACTGATTCTTGTCCATTGCTTCTGAGAAGTGTAAAGTGGCCATAGGCAAAGAGTGTGCTTGTCTTTGCTACATGAATCGTGGGAAACCATTCTAGTTTCTTGTTCTTCAGCTTCCTGCTTGAGCTATGCATTTTTATTTCCATTGCTGTGAGATCAGAGAGTAAACATGTATTCCCAGAGGGTGCTAAAGCCCAATGTGTCTTTGGTAATCAAGTCCAAGGCATCTCCAGTCCCAAGATGATCACCAGTTTAAATCACAAAATACAGAAATAATTTTAAGTGACTTTCTGATAAATAGCAGAAAGACATGAATTTTCTTTTTTGTAGGAAAATAATTTGAGACCTGGAATGCTTCTAGGACACTGGTACTTCACTGGGATTTCCCTTTTCAAAGAGTGAGAAGAGAAACAAGTATGTATTGAGTATTTGATGTTTATGTGTTGTTCAGTTAGGTACATTACATAACTTACACATAACTTCATTTTATAGGTGAGGAAATTGGGGTTCAGAGAGATTGAATAATCTGACCAATATTTTGCATAGTAATTTTTACTATTATGGTGTTGAAACTCAAGTCATTTTGTTTCTAAACCACATGTTCTGGTACTATACCACATTTCTAATTTAGTGACCAGATATACCTGTTTTTATGATCTACAAAAGATGAACTGGATCAATCATCTATGGGCTTCTAAGTTCATGAGCCAGTATGAACAGAGAGTTAACAGAGAGGCTATGTAGTCACCTCTCTGTCTCTTTGTCTGTTTCTCTCTCTCTCTCTCTCTCTC
This sequence comes from Dolichotis patagonum, assembly GCA_004027295.1. Classification (NCBI taxonomy): domain Eukaryota; kingdom Metazoa; phylum Chordata; class Mammalia; order Rodentia; family Caviidae; genus Dolichotis; species Dolichotis patagonum. Next base: position 6,478 of record PVJX010019757.1, on the reverse strand, counting down.
TCTCTCTCTCTCTCTCTCTTTGCTGTTCACATAACCCAGAGTGGTCTCAGAAGAAATGAAAATCAGCAGAAACTCCTGCTGATTCCTATTTCTCTAAGGAAAGTGCAAACCACATTCCTTAATGTGGCTTATGAAATTACTACTTGTATAAAGTGAACAAAATATATGGTAGATATTTAAATTTAACAAATTTATTACGGTAAAAGACATTACCACTAGCCTCCCCCAAAATCCTCCCTCTTGCTTTGAACACACTTCCTATCATCCCTGCCACTTGCTGAAGCAGTTCTGAGAGTCTTCTTTAGTGTCTTTATGAGACATAATCAAAAATATAGTGAATGATGCTGCTGACTGTCATCTAACAAAAATGCAGGCTTCTAAAACCATTACCATGTGTCCTCATCCAACTTGGTCACTAGATTTGGTGTCATGTGACCTCTGGCTCTTTCTGAAGTCAAGATGACCACAGAAGGTAGATGTTTTGAATCAGTGCAGGACAGTAAGAAAGCCACAATGAAAGCCACAGTAGTGCAACTAAAGACATTCACAGGAGGACTTCAGAATTACTTCAGGAAGTTGCAAGGCTAAGGGGATGTGTTCAAAGTGAGGTTGAATATTTTGAGGGGATTAATGATAGTATGTCTTTTATTGGAGTACAGTTTTAAAAAATTAAACATTCACCATATATTTTGATTACATGGAGTCTGTGTTTAGCTTCTGTCCATTTCTTACAGTGTATTCCTTGATGTAGACATATTAAACCCCTTGCAGTTCCCAGCCCCCTGAACAGCCCCCTGAACAGCCCTCTGAACATCCATGGTTACCTTGGACTGCTCCAGTAGGCCCTTCTTAAACTGCCAAGAGTGAGTCAGGTTACCTTTCTCCTAGTTGTAAAGGTCTCAGTGTAGCTCATAAAAGATAAATAAAATTGATTTATGATAACCAGGATAATATTATTATTATGAAGTCCAAAGACACCACTGGCAAGGGCAAAAGAATGTGAAAATCTCAAAGAATAGGTTTCTAGAGATTGCAGAAATCTTTTACCCTATTGTGTGGCAGAAGGAAATCTTTTTCTCAATCATTATTTTTAACATATAAACAAAACAATCATTATTTTTAACATATCATAAACAAAATGCATATTTAGGCATTTCCTAATTATTTCAGAGTTCATGGATTCTGTTATATTTTTTAACTAGAAATTGTTTAGCTTTCACATACCAAAGAAAAACAGAGCTCTCTAAGAAAACTGGAGGGACGGAAATAAGGATTAACAGAAATATTTTAATGTTAGTTTCAAATGCCTAGTGAAAGGGAATGGGGAGCATTCTAAGTATGCTAACAAAGTTTACTTCATCCTAAGTTACAACTAGCTTCTAAATTTTAGGACTATTAAGAATTTTGTGATTATGCACCTAAGATTTTGTGCCTTAGATGGCTGGTTGGTTTTCTGTTAAAAAGACTCTGTGTACAGGACGGTATCTATCATATAAAGGTGACTATGCTTTATTGATTCTCATTAGTAATAAAATACTCATTTTAGAGTAACATGTTAGTTGAATGGTCTTGTGTGAAACAACAATCTGGTCTATCCCAAAATGGAAGATCCTCTCAAACAATATATATTGCGAGGTTGTGCATTTCCTCTAGCTTTCCAACAAAAAAAAGATGATTTTGCATTATCATGGGCTTTCCTGACCACATCCAAACTGTAAATGTTTCTGTCTTTAAAAAACAATGGCCAGATGTGGTTGTGAACACTTGTCACCCAGCACTCCAGGGGATGTGGCAGGAGAATTGCTAGACGTTCAAATCCAGCCTGGACTACAAAGTGAGTTTAAGGCCAGCCTGAACTACATAGTGAAACCCTGTCTCAAAGACAAAAATACATACATGCATACATATTATATTTCCATTTAGCTGTATCACTCTCTAGCCCATCTCATCATCATTATCTGCCGTCTCCTCCCATGCAGTTTTGTTATCTACCATCTGGCAATATCTACCACCCACGCCTATCTGTATTATCTACCATCTCTCACTGAAAATCTATCCTCTGTGTCCTGCCATCATCCTGGGTGACCTCAGTGTCCATGTGGATAACCACCTGTCACTCTGCCCTCTAGTTCCTTAACCACCAACATATGTAGCAATCTTTACTTCGCCCACTTCCATCTAAAGCTGTGTCCCATGATTTGTCACTTGAGTGCTCCTGTGAAATTAAAATTGCCATTCTCTAACTATAGCTTTACACCTTCTCAACTCTTCCATATTCTCCCATATCATAAATTCTTATCCTCGAGAGAATTCTGTTCGGTTTCCTCCATTTTTCCTCAAATAGGAACACCCTTTTGGTTTACTTACATTTTCTACACTATCAATAATTTTCTTTCCAGAAGAAAAACCCCAACTCCTCCACACCTTCCTATTGATGAAGATTCTATTCTATATGCATAGTTTGTAGTCCAGCCTAATCACCTGCCCTGCTTGCTTGCTAAGACTTCTGTATATCTCAATCAGTTCCCTCCACATTCATGACAAGGGCTGAATCTTTAACATTCTATCGCCTTTTATCCATCATCTCAGCAGATGATCAGCATGCTGTTTCACGGGAGGAAGAAACCATCAAACAGTAATCCTCCCAATTTGTACCTTCTCAGTTACAAATTTTTCTGTTACTACTTTCTTTATTCCTATTAGTTCATTTGCCCAGTTCTTCATTCAATATATATTCTTTCCACCTGCGGGGAATGCCAGTGTTTGACCATCTAATGTGTTACTCAGGGCCTTCACTGTGTGCCAGTGCCCTGGGCTTACCCAGTGTTATTATTATTTTGACTCCCTGGCAGTTTTGCATCTTAGTGGAGGAACCTCTGTGGGCAAGCTCATGATGAAAGTTAATTAGATAACTGGCTCCAAAACTACCTATTTGGAAAAATACTATAAGGCATTTTGGCTGTTTGATAAAATGAAGCAAATTTTTCAACTTGAGGTGAAAGAATGATGTTGCCGAAGTACTACTGTTAGGCGTGACAGAAATAATCTAGTGGAAACAAGAAAATCCTACTAGTTTTAGAAAAAGCATCAACTGCCTGGCATGGTAGCACACCCCTCTAATCCTATCACTTGGGAGGCTGAGTTTGAGGCCACCCTGGGCTACATAGTGAGTACAAGGCCAGCCTGAGCTACATAGTAAGACCTTGCCTCAAAAAAACCAAACCAAACCAAACCAAACAGAAAATGCATCAGTTGGTTTTGCTGTACATTTTATGCATAGCTTTACATTCTTGCCACAGAGAATCATACTCAGTGGAGTTACTACCAAGATATACAAATTCATTGTTGGCTGTTTTGAAAATATAGCTAAGGCACAAAGAAAAGTAAAAAAAAAAAAAATCCAAGCCTCTAAAGCATGGTCAGTGCTAGTGTTTGTGTGCATATGTATGTATATGCATGAACATAACTATACCTCACAGAATACATACACACACATCACACATCCACACATTCCCCACAGCATGCACGCACATGGCACATATGCAGTCTCTATGAATGTCTTTTTCTTTCACTGGTAGAAGTTTTTTCCTGTACCTGTATAAAAATCTAGTATGGTATGTGTACCCACATCATTTATATAATATATACATTTTTTGGTATCATACTGTATGTATATTATTCTGTAAACATTTCAAATATTAACAACTATATCAACATTTTCTCATGCATTGGATGTTTTCTTCTCCTTCTAGTTCTTCTCCCTCTCCTTCCTCCTTCCCTCCATTTTCCCCTCCACCTCCATCTCTGCTTGTGTCTCTTCTCTATCTCCTCTGAGAAAGGGTATCAGTGTGTACTCCAGGCTGGTTTTGAACTCTGTCTAGTGCAGTCTGGACTCAAACTCATCATCTTCCTGCCTCAGCTTCACAAGTACTGGGATTATGTTTTGTTCCCCTTGTCCAATTTCCTCTACCTTTTTAAAATAATAGAAAACTTGTATATTAATGAACAATAAACAACATACGTGAGAAAACACAAAAAAACTCAAAGAAATAAATTCATTCAAGTTTTCATTACCCAATCTACCAGACACAATTCCTATAAAGTTTATGTATAACTATTCCATTTTAAGTGTGTTTATATTTTTATATTTACTTATGTACATATATGTATATATGTGCATATTTACATATACAAACATGTATGTGTGATAAACATATCTATCATTTGATTAGATTTGTATTTTTGGGGGGCTATTTGAGACAGCATCTCACTTTGTAGGTCAGACTGGCCTTGAACTCACTATGTAGCATAGGCTGGCCTAAAACTCATGATTCTCCTGCCTCAGACTGTGGAGTACCAGGATTGTAGGTGTGTGCCACCATGCCTGGTTGAGACTTGTATTTTAGAAGGCTTTACTTGTCACCAAATGTAGGATATGTTTGAGGGACCCACTGGAGAAGAATAATAAGATATTACCGTAAGTCTTACTGTGAAAAGAGGACTACAACTAAGATGGTGGAAAGAGAGTTGAAAAACAGACAACCACATAGGGCAGTGCTGTAGGTGGCTGTCATACATTTGACAGTTGATGCCATCCATGCCAGTGGAATGTGGCCTGTCTCAAGGGTGTTCTCTTTTCACTTGGTTCATCTCTGTGAGAGATCAACCTTTGAAATGCAGGTAGTATCTAAGTGGCATCAGTCAACTGGACATTGAAATTTGCCCCAGTGAACATTTCTACCTTTTCAGTAGGAATTTTCCTCCTAAAATTTCCTTGTTGAATAAGAAGATTTTTTTTTAATAATTTAAATTGACTTCTCAGTATCTATTTGTGTTTTCATCCATGCTTTCTTCCATTCATCTTTCTCTAACCATAAGTTTAACAAGCACAATTTATGGAGTTTAATTGAAATGCAATTTTTTTTGGCCCTTATCTTTTCCTGGGAGGAATTTTTTTCCCTGTGCAAACAGAAAAACCTGGGCAGTCCTTTGATATTTTTGGTCATACAAGTCATAAAATGTTCTGTTGGAGACTTCTGAGTTGTATTACTCCAAAGGATACCATACTCATTGTATTCTTTATAAACAAGATCTCCTGGAGCTCTGCTTCAGTAAATTATAATGGAAATGTTTCCTAGGGAGTTTTACAATGCAGACCTAACGCTACTTTAATGTAAAAATCATAGTCTTAAGTACACAGAAAATACTTTGTCCAAGCGAAGCATGGTGGTGCTTGCCTGTAGCTCCAGATACTTGGGAAGGTGAGATGGAGAATCACATGAAACCATGAGTTCAAGCGAAGAATGGGCAACATAGTCAGACCCCATATTAAAACAATAGAACAAGAAATATTTTGTCTGATACATTAGAGAATATTCTATTCTTCATTAACAGGACTTCTCCTCTCCACCCACCTCTATCCCAGGGTCTGGCTGGGGCAGTCTGGCATTCTTCAGGGAAGAATAAGCTATAATCCTAGCCTAACCTCTCTAGGACTAGAAGGTGGGTAGAGGGCAGAGAGGAGAGGCCTGCTGACCTCCCTGACCTCAGTCCCTCTCTCTGGGTGTAGCGGCGCCTCATTTTCCAGTGGTCTCTCCTATGCCCCTCAGCTTTTGCAGTGCAGCTCTTTATCCCACAGCTTTTCAATCCTAGGTTTCCGTCATCCCAGAGCACCTCTCATAAGGATGCATTTTTTAAAAAATAATTTTATTTAAAGAGAAAAAAACCAAACCAAACCAAAACAAAACAAAACAGAATAAAGGGTAGCCACAATACAGTATTCCAAGGAAAAAAGGAAAAGTACAACAACAAAAAAACCTAAGAAATTATTGCTTGACAAATTACATACTGACTTCTTGGAAATAGTTGTTCAATTTAAAAGTTAAAACATGTAAAGTAGACATTCAAACAGTGGGACTGTTAACAGTTCTGCTCCACGATCTGACAAAAACAGCAATATGGTCATCCATCTTACACACTCAAACATACATGCAATTGTATCAAGAGGGTAAAATTAAACACAACAAAACAGAGCAGGGTGGATCACAAGAGAGCAATGTAAGAGAAATATTTCAAAACTAGAGAATCGGAGATACTCACTCTGTATCATATTGACTCTTGTTTTCTTCCAAATAGTTGTCCAGATTGTCACATACAGGGAATTCACATGAAACAACCTAGTATGGAATTGATCTGAGCAGGATGAGGAGGGCATTTCAGGTCTTCAAGACCAGACATTAGGGAAGCCAAGAATGGCTGTCAGTGTCTCTCATTCTCCTTAAAACAGCTGTCCATAACTTAATGTGTGTTGAACTTAAACAAGGCAAAGCAAGCTAAGATCACTTTGAACAAAAAGTGATAGTTTTGCTGGACTTCACATCATGACATTATGGAATCAGCACTGGGTATTGTAGTGTCTCTTTTTCTTCAAAGTAGTTGTTCATTTCAACATGTGTTATATAGTTGGTTCTCGTAAACT
>PVJX010019756.1:0-34348 GCA_004027295.1 Dolichotis patagonum | reverse complement strand
GTTGTTTTTGTCAGATCGTGGAGCAGAACTGTTAACAGTCTCACTGTTTGAATGTCTACTTTACATGCTTTAACTTTGTAATTTAAACAACTATTTCCAAGAAGTCAGTATGTAATTAGTCAAGTAATAATTTCTTAGGTTTTATTGTTGTACTTTTCCTTTTTTCCTTGGAATATTGTATGGTTGCTACCCTTTATTCTGTTTTATTTTGTTTTGTTTTTTCCTCTTTAAATAAAATTATTTTAAAAAAAAACAAAGTCAACAAACAAAATATTACTTTGGAAAAAAATATTTTCAATATAGGACACAAGAATAGAAGTAAAAATGTACAAAAACTCCTACAAATTGACAGGAAAGAAGGTTTCACTACTGTATTCTAATGAATTAACCAATTCAACTGCAGCAATCGAAACACATAATTTTTAAGATAATCAAACTGTAGTTCTTACCAATTAAAAGTAATCCTCCAGGGCTGAGGATTTAGCTCAGTAGCATAAGAGCCTGCCTGGCAAGCGAGAGGTTGCGAGTTCAATTTCTGGTACCAAAAAAAAAATGACTCCCAAATCAAAATGACATTAATTCAGGCATTTCACCTTAAAAATAATGTGAAAAGAAACAGATGACTGTAGAAAAACCAGAGCAAGTTGCTAACAGGCCCAAGAAACCCGTACTTGGATCTTATCATGGCCAACTTGTTCAGTCGAAGAGTAACTCATTCAGAAAAAGCTCAACACATCAGCCTAGAGTTCTGCAACACAGAAACTTTTCATTGCTATCTCTAAAGCTACAAAGCCTGAGTCTATAAACACCAGGACACTAACAATAGGAAATGATAGAGTCTCAAAAATGATGCCTTCCACTAAATTTGTGAGCACTACATTTCGGAACATACAAGTTGTATGGTCTCCTGTTAAAAGTCACAATAATATCCTTCAAACAAGGCATCAGCAGAACCTCTGCCAATATCACAATTAAAAACAGCTCTATCTAGTGTCAATCAAAAAGTTCCATCTAGTGTCAAAACCAGTTCTCAGGATATAAAAAGAAGGAAACAAGTACTATAAATATGACATCTGAGTCTATAGTCAGGTCTATTCATTTTCTAGTATCAAACTGAAAGAAAAGTCAAAAAACACTGACCAACAAAGACATACTATAGCAAAAGCAACTGTTCGTAGATCAGCTCAGCCCAAAGACATCTCAGGAGAAAAGCTCATCTGAATGCATGAAAAGCTGGCAAACAAGAGTGCTGAAAAGGTCTCCTAACTACAGCTGTTACCCTGTCCGAGCCTGAAACACAAAATGAATACCCAGTTGAATCCTTTTGGACTTCTATAGCAGAAGAAAATGAACAAAGATTATTTACTGAAAAACTGAACAACACATTTTCTGAATGCCTGAACCTGATTAATAAGGGATGCCTAAAAGAAAAATACTGGCCCCACAGAATGACCTCATTAAAAACATTCCAGATGCCAGAACACTTACTGAATATGGGATATATTTTGTGCATATGGAGCCAAGCACAAGTCCTCCTGAAAATATTATCTCAATCTATGGGAAAGCTATTCTGGCAGGAACCTGATGTGTTGAAGACACGAGACACACAACTGTAGATATTTTAACAATGAAGAGGCAAGAAAAAGTTAATTGTGAAAAAACTGGAGATGCTTATACAACCAAGGTACAAAGCCAGGAAATCAACTTTGAAGGTACAGGTATAAAACCGGGAAAACTAGAAATGGAGAACAACATAGAAATGGGGTACTTCAAGATGATAAAAAACAGCAAGACAAAAAAAAAAAAAAAAAAAACCAATCCAACCAACAATGTGAAAACCCCTGATACAGAAAATAGATCAAGTTGCGTAGGTAAATATATCTACTATGCCATACTTACAAAGTATAAAAAAGATCTGAGTTGACTAAACAAATTCTGCATTTAAAGAGCTAAAGTTTCTAACACCAATGAGGAGTTTTCAACGTCTTCTATAGGGAAGACTTCTCAATTGCCAGACACGTTAAAAGACTGGTTTCTAGTTTATCCTCATTGGAACAGTTATCAGGCTTGAGAGGTGAAACTGACACTTTTGTATGTGGCCTAAAAGAACACTGTGGGACTAAGACAACAGAAGAAAAATAAAGTTCCAAAGAGGAATGAGGGTTTTCATTCCACTGGGGCTTTTGTTTGTGTGGCTTCCTATTTCCCTTGGACCACGAGATGGCCAAGTACCTTCACAGAACTGAGGACCTGTACTAACATTCATGCTACAGGTGGAGGTGCCCAGTTGTGTATAGAAAGCTAATTAATCGCAACAGACTGAGTTTGTCTTTAAGATAAGTAAATTTTGTTAGTTTATTTATGGTGTTTCTTAAATATAAATAGGTTTGTTTTCATGTTACCTCGTTTACAAAAAATAAGTACAGTAATGATGTGTCATCAGAAAATGAAATGTTCCAGATAAAATTTATGTAACTATTACATAGGCATGTTTCAAAAGTTATTATGCACATCCCTGCCTTTAAACAAAATACTGACAGTGTTTTTTGGCCTTGTGAAAGTCAAATTTTAGGGCTGAGAGCCATGCATGGTAGAACACACCTGAGACAGAAGACAGACTAAGTTCAAGGCCAGTCTGAGCTACATAGTGAAACCATGTGTCCAAGAAAATCCAAACTGAGTCAGGAAATACAGCTCAATGTCTGGACTCTTGGGTTCAATCCCAGTTACCAAACCAAGTAAGTCAAAAGTTGTAATGTAAGCACTACTCTTAAATATTAAGACATACAAGGCTTGTCTCTTTGATGGTAAGGTTCCTCACTGTCTCTGTGATGATGAGTCTGCATCTGTGGTCTTCACCTCTAACTCTTGTTTGCAAATGAGTTTGCAAAGGATGGTCACCTGAACGCCCCATTTCTAACAGAGGTATTTCTTGAACTGTACAGAAAAAAATGGTCAAATTTAGTATCTATTCAAAACTGTAAATCTGAGTTTGTTTCTGTTGTTGTTTGTTCTGTTTTGCAGCTTGACTATGTTAATATTAAAAATTTAACTTCCATAGCCCCACTGATAGTTTATAAACTATATTACAATAGAATTTGAGGAGGAATACATATTCAATGTCATTCTACTTTAGGTAATATTTCTAAAACAACCAATATTTATACTTGTTTTCTTCTGCATCATATAAAAACCTCACTGTTAAATCATGTCCACCAAGTCATGAATACATACAGTAAACAATTTTCTTGTCTCCAAACGTAAATATCACCAATAAATTTGTTTTATAAGGTCTGAACTAATACTTGAATAGCACACATCCTCTATTAACCCTATAGTTTCAAATAAGTGAAAAGTAAAAAACCGCATGAAACACGATGTAAAGAACATGTACTTGGTCTTATGTTGATTCCATATTTGTGCCTTTAATTATTATCTTCTCATATTCTGAGAGTAGGAATTTTATTATTACTATACTGTTTACTAATATGTATATAATAAAAATATCTGTGATGATGTTCCAATAGTGGAACAGTATGCGAAAATATAAAGGGGTTATTTTTCTATTCTCAGTTTCTTGACAACATACTTGGCTTCTAAAAGCAAAAAGTGTAACAATGTAGTATGGATGTCATAGTATTTGTTGACACAATAAATTTTATGAATGTAGCATAAAATGCAAGGATCATAAATTTTGAAACCGTGAGACTGCAGCGATGTCGCACTGTGCAGGAAGTAATAGAACACTGAGTAGACTACAAAAAACCAGTGCTGTGGCACAGCCTGTAATCCTGGCACTCTGGAGGCTGAGGCAGGAGTACTGCAAGTTTAGGCCCAGGCTGGGTAATCCAGCAACTTGGTGAAAACAACAGATCATGGCTGGGGATGCAGTTCAACAGAATAGTTCAGGGTTCCATCCCCAGTACCACCAAAAAAGTATGTATAGGGCACATAATACATAAATTCTTAAAAAGCAAGAGTTTTATTTCCCCCTAAAGCATCTAAAATCACCATAATCAATCCATAAATGTTAGTTATTCTGCTAAACTACAGAACAGCAGTGTAAGAAATACTGTTCTTCGAGCATATTCCTTTCCTTCTTACATCAGGGCCTTCACACATGCTCTCCTCCTGCCTGGAATGCTCTTATACTCTTCCCTGGATAATGGCTATTCATCCCTCTGGTCTAAATAGCATTTCCTTTAAGAAGGCTTGCCTGGCAATCTCCCATCAGTGGCCAAGTGAATACTTCCTATCACAGGCCCCACCGCACCCTGGATTTCAGCATTTCTTGCTATAATTCAGTTGCTCTTATTTACTTATTGTCTATTCCCCCAGGAGATGAACATCCAGAAAGGCACTGGCTTATTTTATTTTGCTCATTGCTAAGTTCTCTATATTCAACTCAGTGTCTAGTACCGAGGTGCTGGGGAAAGTGACAAAAGGCTCCAACCTGCTTCCTCCTTCCCAACATACCGTTTGGCTCTTTCCAAGTCATCGTTTGCTTGCTCCAGCTCCCTGATGTATTTCTGCAGTTGATCTTTAATTGCTTTCGTTTGTGCCAGGTCATCTTCCAAAGCTGAGATCTGCCGGTAGCCTTCAGAATGCTGCATTTCAAATTTTTCCTGAAGGACAAAATCCACAATGAGTGAATGATTTAAGACTTTGAGAAGCTATATGTATGTCTCTTTCCTGTCATCTCCTATCAATGCAGCCATTTATCCATTCCTCCCTTTCCCTAAGCCCTACCAGCACCCTGACTCCTCTCGAGAGTTTTACTTCCCCAGATTGTAGAGTCTCAGTGGGACTCCTCCTCCCATCATCCTTGCAGAGGCAGCACCAGCCGTCCTTTCCCAGGCTCCTGCCTAAATTCAGTCAACAAAACCTTCTCTCTAGAGGTCCGGAATGTTGAGCGAGTGACCAAAGCTGGTAACAGGTAGCAATCATTCAAAGCGAGCATATCCTAAGCAACTACCGTATTCCAACAAAATCCTGAAGGCTTCCTGCTTCCCAGTCCCATGAGTACCTGGTACCCTGCCCACTCCCAAACCTGGTCCCTACAGCCAGTGCCTAAAAACCAACGACCTTCTAATAAATCACTTAAGGTGTCTGCAGCTGAAGACAGCCTCATGACCAGGGCAATGTGTTTCTGCTTCGCACACCATATTACAAAGAGATTATCAGGAATGACTTTGGTTGTTTGTGCCTCCAGATAGGAAAAGGACATCAGGTACTGAGTATGACAACTGTCCTAACTTTTTGATCAGAACACTTTCCTGTAGCATGGGAAAAGTGGTAACAAACTTCTGGATGGGGAGGGGGGAGGAAAAGGAAGAGAAAGAAAATTGTTACTAATTATGGAAGAAAGCCTAATGCAATTGGCCAGGGCTTTCCAGAAGCAGGGAAGAGACTAATAACCACTCAATGATGAGTTGTTGCTCATTTGGAGCAGATAACATATTACATACTTGTGCTGCACCAACCTTCGGCCTTGTACACTATGTACACAGGCTGTCTCACTCATCCAACATCAGAGACGCAGGCACTAAGGTTCAGTTACTTATCTAGCCCAAAGTTGACTGGTATCAAATGACCGGAGCAAGATGAAGCCCAAGCCATCCGAGCTAGTGCTCCTGAAATAGTGATGGATGCTCAATGGCCCTAAACCACTTCAATCCAGATCTCCAAGGTACAGATGATTTTCTTTCTCCCTCTCTTTTCAAGATTGTGTGTGTGTGTGTGTGTGTGTGTGTTACTTGGGATTGAACCCAAGGCCTTCCAACTGAGTAATAGCCCCAGTCAATAATTAGTTTTTTGAGACACAGTCTCACTTAGTTGCTCAGGCTGGGTTTGAACTTGCGGTCACCAGCCTCAGTCTCCTAGTCTGTTGGCATGGCACATGCCTTCTCCACATTCAGCTTTCAGATTCCTTTCCTTCATCAAACACCCTTCCGCAAACACAACATAAAACAAAACACATCCCACAAGAAAAGCTCAAGGTCTAGTTCAAAAGAAAAACAAAGGCAAGCCTCTTCTTGACTAGATCCAATCAACAAATTTGTTGCTACCAACAATCCATATGGGCCAGGAGGTGATGTAATGGTGCTGAGCCACAGGGGCATGGCAAGAGGCCCTGGGAAAGAAGAATGGCCAAAGAACGGCAGATTATTCACAGGGTGATGACAGGGAAGGCACTCCATGTCCTCCAGCTGCTGGGGCCCCTTTGATGCTCCCATTTCCTGGCTGGGAGTAGAGAGCGGGTATCTGACCTCAGGAAGAGGCAGCCTAGCCCTATACACAGGTTGGTCCCCAGGTGTAGGTCTGACTCTTGCACCCTTTATTTCATGGCATCTTCAAATAAAACACAATCCCGGGTCATTAGCATCAGTTCTAAGGTGGGTTCCAGGAGGATGCGGGGAACAGACTCATCCACCCACATATACATTCAGACAGTCTCCCCTTTGAACTTGTGACTTGAAAAGCTGTTGCTGGAATGTTGGGCTTTCATTTGGGACTGATTATAAAAAGCTGTCAGCTGATGAAGCATCAATGGATGCTCTGTTTGATGCTTTACAGGCTTTTGTATTCAACTGGTGATGAATGAGCCAGTTGTCAAGAACTCGTCTCAGCTGAACACATCTCTCTTAGGTGACTGACAAATATTTACTAGTGATTGTGTACTCTTTCTCCAAGGTGTTTGTATCTCTACCCCTGCTCTGTTCCAGGTCTGTCATGAGGTTGTCATGAAGACATCTTCTGCAGGTTCGAGGGCTCAGTCTTTTGCTTTTTGCAGTACAAAGAATTGAACCTAGGGTCTTACACACGCTCTGCAAGCACATCAGTGCAAAGCTCCATTCCCAGTCTTTTTTATTACATCTTGAGATATAGTTTAAGTTGCCCAGGGTGTCCTTGAACTTGTGATCCACCTACCTCAGTCTCCTGAGTAGCTGGGATCATATATGTACACCACGTCACCCAATAAGCATCAATCTTGAAGTAGTTAATTACTCAGTAATGAGGTGATATTTACTTAGCATCTGTGGAGGCCTCTTACTCTCCAACCTATAGTTCATACCACAAATCCCTCTAACCATTCCTGAGTTCCCTTCAATTTAAGAACAAGGGCAATTCTTTATTGCCCATGGCAGGATCATGTATGCATTCTTGCAGAGGTCAGGCTGCTATGAGACACGTGGGCCACATGCAGGACAAGCAGCAACCAGCACTTGAACTTCAGTAGCAGGGGTACAGGGACCAAGACAGATTGGACTCAGCTTTCTACTGAAATGACCAGGTCCACTTCTAAATGACCAGGTCCACTTCTCAAGGGAAGTCAGAAATCTAGATTTTTCAGCAAAGTTTTATAAATCTTAGATACTGACATTAAATATGAAAACACTAAACATACTAACTTTGCTATTGAAAACAGAACCCATAAACAAATGCTGAGCACTAATTAATGTAAGCAGGTTGAAGTACTTGGGGGAAGTGTATAGACTCGTGCAATTTTCTTTGAGATGCACCAGACAGAGCAGGACGGATGGACAAGAATATTATAAATAAAAGGCAAGAATGGTCAATGTCATGGTAGAACCTAGGGGATGTGTATACAGATACTCACTGGAAAACTCTTTCAAACTTGTTGTGTGCTTAGAAACTTTCATGGTACACTTGGAATAAAAACCATTGAAAGACAAGCAAACATCTACAGACTGATCTTTAGGTGGTAAGGTTGGGCTCTCTGGTCTACAATGCACAACATGAACTTCATTACTCAGGTTCCAAGGTCTTGGAGGCCTTTCTTCTCCCTCTGTTGGAATCCCAGTGCACTTGCTCGCCTGATTTTTTTCCACACGCAAGTAAGGCCAGGCTTCCTACTTGACACTCATTCTTATCTCCTTGTCTGTTACAGTTTAGATCTAGATTATCCTCCAAAAGTCTCACATGTTCAGAAGTGGATAATGGGGATGCTATACTCATCAGTGGGGTAACGTGCTATTAGCAGGTTGGGCCTGGTCAAAAGAGGGGGATCACCAGGGGAGGGGTGTATGTCTTCCTCCTTGGTTCTTCCTTTTGCACTGTGCTTCCTGTGTCAAGGTATGAACAGCTATCCTTTGCCCAGGCCCCTCCAATATGCTATTCCAATATGTTTCAAATATGCTGTTTCAGCGAGGCATGGACTAAAAGTTCTGAAACTCTGAGTCAAAACAAACTTCCCCTCCTTTAAGCTGTGAGTGTTGGGTATTTTGTTTCAACAACCAGAAAGTGACTAAGATGGAATCTGGTGCTAGGAATGGGCCTCCCGCCAAGATTATACCTGACCATGTGACTCAGAAGCTCTGGAATTGGTTTATGGGAAGAGTTTAGAAATATTTGGAGATGCAGGCTAGAGAAACCATAGAATGGCCTGAGACAAGCTTGATGGGAAATTCTGGTTACTGCTCATATAACCAGAATGCTAATAAAAAGGCAGACAGTAAAAGACTAGGCTCAGGATGTTTCAGTTGGAAACAAGCGCTCAGTTGGCAGTTAGACCTAAGACCATGTGTGTTACCTGCTCACAGAAAATTTGTCTTCATTTTGCTCACGTCCTGAGACTTTTGGGGAGTGTGAGGTTAAGGATGGTAAATTTATAATGTGACAGAGGAAATTTCCAGGTGGTCCAAAGTTCAGTCTTCTACATGGTTACTGTTGGTGGCTTTCAGCAGGCTAACAGTGAAAAACAGGAACAAAAAGCCCATTTAAAATTTTCAGTTTAGGGCCGGGGATTTAGCTCAGTGGCTTAAGTGCCTGCCTGGCAAGCAAAAGGTCGTGAGTTTGATCCCCAGTACCAAAAAAAAAAAATTTCGGTTTAACTACAATACCCAGTGCTGGTTCTGTAATGTCATGATGTGAAATCCAGCAATACTATCATTCTTTGTTCAAAGTGATTTTAGCTTGTTTTAAGTTCAACACACATGAAGGTATGGACAGCTGTTTTGAAGAGAATGAGAGACACTATGACAGCCATTCTTGGCTTCCCTATTGTCTGGTCTTGAAGACCTGAAACGCCTTCCTTGTCCCATTCAGATCAGTTCCATACTATGTTGTTTCGTGTGAATTCCCTGTATGTGACGATATGGACAACTACTTGGAAGAAAACAAGAGTCAATATGAATAGAGAGTGAATATCTCCGATTTTCTAGCTTTGAAATTTATGTCTCTTACATTGCTTTCTTGTGGTCTGCTTTGTTCTGTTTTGTTGTGTTTAATTTTATAACTGCATGTATGTTTAAGTGTGTAAAATGGATGACCATATTACTGTTTCGTCAGATCGTGGTGCAGAACTGTTAACAGTGTCACTGTTTGAATGTCTACTTTGCATGTTTTAATTTTGTAATTTGAACAACTATTTCCAAGATGTCAGTATGTAATTTATCAAGTAATGATTTCTTAGTGGTTTTTTTTTGTTCTTTTCTTTTTTTCCTTGGAATTCTGTATTATTACTACCCTTTATTCTGTTTTGTTTTTCTCTTTAAATAAAATTAAAAAAAAAAAAACAAAAATAAATAAAATTTTCAGTTTAGTCAAAAGGAAGTGCCTGCAAAGTTGGAACAAAGAACATGGCTCTGAAAAGATTAGGAGTCAAAATAAGACAAAAAAAAAAAAAGCCAAGGACTTTCCACTTGAATAACAGGAAAGATAGCTTGAGGGCATCTCAGGACAGTGACAGACCCTACTCTTCAAATGCTCAAAAACGCAAAAGTGAAACACTTTGCTTTGAGAAGAAAGCCTCAGGGCATCCCACCCAACTAGGGAACTTGTTCCTAGGGATTAGTTCACAATGTTCAGCCATTCAGGCACTCAGAAACCTCTGCAGCCATGATCCAAGAGGGGCAAGATACTGCTTAAACCTGAACATATCTAGAGATATTTTTGGCTATCACAACCTTGGGAGGATGGGAGAGACTGCTAGTGGAATCTAATAGATGAAGTCCAGGGAACATCCTACAATGTAAAACTCACCCTTCACCCCAGAAAACTACGTAGCCTCAAATGTCAATGAAGCCTTACCCCTTACCCATGGGGGACACATTTTGAAACATTTTGCTATGCCCAAAATTTGAGCATTAACCCTATACATACTATTGTTTTTTCCTGAACTTACATACCTATGATAACATTTAATTTATAAATGTAAAGAAATGAGCAACAATAAAATAGAATAATTTAAACAAATTATATAATAAGTTATTAAAAGCTAATGAATTCTTTATTCCTGGAATTTTCTATTTAATAGTTTCAGATTTCAGTTGACTACAAGTAACAAAAACCATGCAAAGTGAAACCACAGACATTAGCAGACTGCTATCAGTACAAGAAGAGAAACCTGCTCTAGATTGGCATTCCCCAATGCAACATTCCGTCATGACAGAACTGCTCTACAGCCCTTTTGTCTATTAATGTTACACATGAGCCACATGTGGCTGGCTACCAGGCCTAAAAACAGGGCTAGCGTGAATTGAGGTTTTTTATTAACTTACAGTTCAGTGCCACATGTAGCTAGATATTACCACACCAAGCAGCTCTGGACCTTGTAACATAACAATCAGTGTGATACTCCAAACTCTACAAGAGTTCTCCCTGCCATGTGCCCTATGAAATCAGTAGAGATCACCAAAAAAGGCCACAGAGACACATGTGTGACTTGCCTCTCACAGAGTTCCACTTGTGAGGGGTGTACAGGTCAATAACCATGCCCAACCCCAAGGCCTGCACATAGGAGGGACCTCATCCTCAGTGCATCGCCCTACAGGGCTCCTTCATGCTGCAAACCCATCCATTGCCCTCAGCCTCTCACCTTGACAGTTTCCAGCTCCATGCGAAGGCGGTTATTTTCCGACAAGAGGTCTCGGTTTCTGGTTTCAATTTGTTGCAGCTGTGTCTCTAACTCAGCTTCATATTCTCGGCTACCCTCCTGAAATTCTCGGAGTTCCTCCTGTGTATTCTCTGCCCTGCAGCAGAATTCCAAAAGGTCAAGTAATAATTTATCGGCCACTTACTGTGTTCTGGGCATTGTGCCATTTAGTGCAGTATGTGATTCTCTTTATTCAACTATCATTATTCCCATTTTATGGACAAGAACATGCAATTTAGAAAAGATAAATGACTTGTCAAATTGGGAGTAGTGTTACATGCCTACAATTCTAGCTACCTTAGGAGGCTGAAGCAGGAGGATCATAAATTGGAGGTCAGCCTGGGCAACTTAGTGAATCTGATTAAAAATTTTAAAAGGGTTGAAGGATATAGATCAGTTCTGAAGCACTCACTTATGATGTGTGAGGCCTTAATTCAAGTCCTAGGCCAGGCAGGAAAAAAAGGTAACATAACAGTCACAGGCAAGTCATAAGACAAACTTGGATCTAACTTGGGTATGCCTGACTATAAAACCTCTTCCTAACCAATTCACTATTCACGCCACATATATTTTTCAGCCCACATCTAGAAAGTAACTTTGGATTCTGCATCTCCTGTGGATTTACTCAGTAAATGTCTTTTTAGACACTAGACATAAAATAACTGTTAATTTATCGTATCACTTTTCTGGGGAGGTACCGGGGATCGAACTCATGACCTCATGCTTGCCAGGCAGGCGCTTATGCCACTGAGCTAAATCCCCAGTCCTATCATATCACTTTAATCTGTCCCTAGTCCATACCAAATATCTATGTCTGGCTTAACAGTTCTGAATTTTTTGTTTGTTTGTTTTTTGTTTTTGAAACAGGGTCTCTCCATGTAGTTTAAGCTGGCCTTCAACTCACAGCAATCTTCCTGCCTCAGCCTCTTAAGTGCTGAGATTACAGGCACGCACCACCATGCTTTGCTCCACAATCCTCAAAATTAAAGAGACCTTTTTTCTAAGTTAAGCTTAAACTATTACTATTGCTGATACACACCCCCCCACACCCCCACACATAGTTTTTTTAAGGGGGGGATGTAGTGGTGGTGAAAATCAAACCCAGGACCCTGACCAGGCAAGTGCTCTACCCTGTGATACACCCTAATTCTCTGGGTTATTTTTAACCACTTACCAGTTTAAATAGAGGATGACTAAAAATTACATATTTTTTCATTTATTTTTATCAGATAACAAGAAATATAAAAACAAAAATTATATCAAATGTATCAATACAAGAATCAACTGGTTGAAATGATGCGTTGGGATATTCTGCAGATAAACAAACATGGTGTCACAGTGATGCTCAGGTAAGCTGCCAACTGGTTAAGGGCAAAGTAAAAGCGCTGGAATAAGACTCTATGTGAGGACTCCAAGGGTAAAACAACAAACAAAAACAAAACTGACCTCCAACACTCCTTTATGGAAACACACACACACACACACACACACACACACACACACGAAAGATGGGCACTAAAACATTGGTTCCAAATTTTAAAATCCATCACAACCTATTTTTCTAGACACGGGAAAGTTCTTTTCCCCATTAGAGGAACCAACAGCTGTGGCAACTTAGAGCCGACCAAAACCCTTCCCAAATGGAAGACCCAAAGCAGTAGCTCAGGATGGTTAGGGTTGCTGCTTTGCTCCCCACTGGCTGTAACCTTGGGTAAGTGATTTTTCTTTGCTGACAATTAGTTTCTTCTACTGGTTCTTTAGGGCTCACCTCTGCTTGTAGGTCATCGCTAGATCTTTCCAATAGTTTGCTTCTTCTTCTTCAGAGCTGAAAGTCTTTCCCGAGTCCTCCATTGTGAAAAATGGGGAAGACCTCACTCCTCTTGTGGCATGGTGTCTAAAAGAGACGGTTTTAAAGTTACTACTAGTATCTGGGTACACAGTTAATCTGTAATGGAAAACAAATCCCTCCACTTCATGCTGCAGTACATGACAAAATACTGCCCCCCAACCTGAAACTCAAACCAAACCAAAGACAGCCCACCCCACCTGTGACACCCCATGGCTTACTATCAGGACTTACGTTTATTGAGCGCCTACAATAAAACCCGGGGTTCCAAATAAGATATCTCCAAGATCACTGCTTTCCCTTATGGGGTGAGATGTCAACTATACGATAAACCATACTGTGAGTGCAGCGACAGAAATAGGAACAGGATACCCACCTACAATAAGTTACCCATATTTAGGGTGCACATTTGGTGGGTTCAGACGTCTGTATGCACTCAAGCAACTGCCACCAGAGTCAAGGCAATAAGCATTTCTGCAGGGCCCAGGGTACTGAGGAAGTCCCAAACTCCGCCAAGTCACAGAGGGCTTCCGGGGAGGGGCAATGCACAGGGCAGTACGTGGAGGAACACGAAGAGCAGGAAGGAGGACAGAAGGGGGAGCAGGAGGTCACTACACAGAGGGGAAGAGAGAACAGCCAGCCTTGGAAGGGGAGCTGAGAAAGCTGGAAGGATGAAAGTGGAGGGGGCTGGGCAGGTTAAAATTGGGGAACTATCGCCAAGAGCTTTTCTGATAGGTTAAAACTTACTGGCCACGAGAGCCATTGGAGGGTTTTGAGGGAGCGAGTGACGCGGTGGGATCTGCCGCAGAACAGCTCATCCTGGTAGCCAAGGACGGGCTAGGCAGGGTCAAGGCCTCAACTGTGGAGCTACTGTAGCAAAGGAAGGAAGGTGGCCTGAATCAGGAGTGCGAGTGAAGATGGAGGCAGGAGGAATGGATTCCAAAGATATTTAAAAGGCAAAATCAGCCAAGCCTGTGGAGCAACCTGTAGTCAGCTACTCAGGAAGCTGAAGCAGGATCACTTGAGCCCAGATGTCTGAGACTGACTTGGGTAACACAGCAACACCCTGACTTAAAAAAAAAATTACTAGCATTTGGCAATTTATTGAGGGTGGGAGATTAAAAAAAAAAAGAAACAAAGAAAAGGGTGGCAACATCTTTTGGGACTTTTAAGTAACTGGGTGTCTCTACCATCCCTATCACCAGAGATGAAAAATACCAGAGGGAAAACTCTCCAGTGGGTGAGCTGGGGAGATAACAAGCCTAGTTTGGGATATTTTTAGTTTGACAAGCCCAGGACACATTTAGATGCAATAGTGGATCTGAAACTCAGGGCTGAAATCTGAGCCAACAGTCTAACTCGAGTCACGCGTCTGCAGTTGGTTCCTCTCCACAACCATTAGGGACTCTCTCACAGAGACCACGTACGGACCCCCGGGGACAGCAGATATCATAAAAGCAGGCTGAGGAAGAAAGTATAATGGAAGAAGTCACAGAAGGCACAGTGAGAGATAGGAGACCCAGAAAGAGGGATCTTCAAGGGCAAAGGGACATTCCACAATGGAAAGTCTCCCGGAGGCCGGGGGCAATGTCGGTCAGTGATGTGAACAAGCAACTTCCGCCAGTGCAGGAGGGAGAAGAGTGACACTGGTAGGGAGGAAGAAAGGAGTGGAATTTTTGAGAACTGAGCTGAGAAGAGAGGGAGACAGACAGCAAGGAGCCGGAGAGTGTGCTGGGACATGGCCAGGAGGACTTGAGGTTGTCAGGAAAACAAATTTCTAGGAGTAGTTGGAAGAATAGTTATATACCCGCTGCTAAGACAGACTCTGATGTCCTAGCTCATCATCTGACTTTAAGGCCTTCAACTTGCCAAAAACGCACTGGAAGCCAGGCGTGGTCACCCAGTCCCATAATCACAGCAGTCTGGGAGGCTAAGGCAGGAAGGTCACAAAACTCAAGCCCAGCCTGGATGACTTATCAGCCCTGTCTCAAAAAATTAAAGGGGAGAGCAGGGATTTAGCTCAGGGTGAAGGACCTGGGTTCATCTCTAGCACCTCCCAACCCTGCCAAAATTCACTAGCAGCTGGATGTGGTGGCATATGCCAATAATCCCAGCACTCTGGAAGGCTGAGGCAGGTAGACCCCAAGTTTGAGTCCAGCCTAGGCAACTTCACAACTTACTGAGACCTTATCTCAAAAAGAAATAATAAAAAAAAATTTAAAAAGACCTCTACATAGATATAGCGCAACACAAAGGACCTTGATGGTTCAACCTTCAACAGCCTGCCAAAAAAAAAAAGTCACTAGGGACCCAAATAAAATGTCACCAAAGTCCCTTCCTTCCCTAGAGGAAGTTCACAGGGTCTTCGTTTCCTTGGGACTAAAGAATGAAGAAATCATTATGCTCTTCTTCCCAATTTTCTTCTGTCCCTAATACAGAGGAAACGCTCCACTTCCTCACCCCCAGAGAACATTTGTCTGAAAGCTTGATGGAAGCAGAGAAGCTAGATGGAATGTGGCTGGTTTGCAGGGCTTTTTAGTTGCTCATTCTTCCATCTTTCTGAAACAGCACCCTGATATTCCCTTGAGGGACCCAATCCTACTCTCACTGCACGTTACTTGGATGTGACATCCCTGCTACCCCGGGGAGAAAGTACAGGTCTACGTGTGCCTCTAGCATCCGTCCTGTGATGGGTGCAGGGCTGGGCCTGAACCAAGCCGAGCCTGTGGGTATGCAGACCCAGGCCATCTGTGAGGCAATCCAGAAGGAAACCCTTTCTGCTAGGCATGGTAAGGTGGTAGGAGGCAAGCCAGGACCCCTCAGCGGTCATCTTGCTGGGTCTCACAAGGCCAGTGCCCGCCAGGAATGAAGCCAAGAGAGTAAAGCATTGCCAAGGGATGGGGAGATGGTCCTGACAACACTGTTTCTGTAGCTGGATCCATCATACCAGATTTAAGGTTATGAAAGGTGATCAGTTTTCTCTCTTGGTTAAGCCACTTAGGGTTGGTTTCTGCTACAGGTGAGATCTAATTAATGCATTGAGAAAATGGCCTTATTTGCCAAAAGCAAAAGGGCCGAGGGTTAACCAGTGTGAAGGAGAAGCTGAGAAACAGTTGGCTGAGCATGGGTTAGCAGTGACTGACATGGTAAGGAGCAGGGAGGAACCCACAGTCCCTGCCTCAGGTTAAAGTGCTGAAAAAGCCCAGATGTCACTGAAATGCCATCACCAAACTGATTCCACAGTGTCAGGAGCCCAGAGCCATACATCTACAAATGAGCAATCGGGCCATTATGATACTGGTAACCCATTCTCAACTGTGTGGTATAGGAGGAAGCGTGTGAACAACAAGGTGACATAATGAGGAATAATGTAAACTGCCTTTCTTGAAGTTTAGAGGAAGATCTTGTGCAAGGTCCAGCGTAATCAGTCTCGTGACTACTTCTCTAAATACCTCCTACTCATTTATGCCCAGCCACACTGTCTTGTATCTCTTCTTTGAACACAGAGCTTGCTCTCACCCCAGGACCTCTGCACTTGCTATTCTCTTGGCCTGCAATGTTTTCACCTCAGATCTCTGCCTGGCAGGTTTCCTTCTTGTCATTAAGATCTCAAGTGTCCTCCCCCAGGGCCATATTTAAATATCCTACCTAACAGCTTCTCCAGCTTTTACTATGCTACTAACCTTGGCTTTATCCTGTTTCATCACTGTCTGAGCTTAGTATTTATCTTCCCTACTGAAATGTCAATTTTTGAGTATAAAGACCTTCTCCTTCCTTTTTTATCCCCGAAGCCTATCTAGAACAGTGCTTGGGATATAAAAGGCATCCAACAAGTGAAAGGAGAAAAGCTGGAGACTGACCACTACCTGGAAGGAGCCGGGAGGTCAATGAAGGGCAGGAAGCAAAGGCAGAATGAAGAGATGAGACTCTCTGAAGGCTTCTTTCCACCCGTAAATCCCCAAGCAGCGCAGCAGAGAACCAATGGGGAAGCCTCACTGTCCCCTCACCGTCCCCACACAGCCCTAGCGATGCTAAGGGGAGGAGTTCAAAGACTCCGCGTGCCTGGTTTACATGACCAGCAGCATCTGCTGCAGTCCCTGGGGATAAGAAACCCTCCTTTTGGAAAGTTAGGCCGCATGAGTTGTAGAAAAGGGCTTCTCAGAACTGTGATCTTGGGGCTGGGGATTTAGCTCAGCGGCATAAGCGCCTACCTTGCAAGCAGGCAGTCGTGAGTTCGATCCCTGGTACCGATAAAAAAAAAAAAAAAACAGAACTGTGATCTTGACCCCTGAGGCTCAGAACTTAACCCTCAGGAAAACAATGGACTGAGAAGTTTAGGGGGTGCTTTTTTGACAGGGGAGGCTCTAATTCCAGACAAGCTGGTAGGAGGGGTCTGGTTTTGAACTTCAGGGACTGAGGAGAAACTACGGACACCTGGAGTTATGCCACAGCCTGCACAATCTTTTATACCAACTAACGGGCAAAAAGTACAGAGAAATGTCATTTCAACAAAAACCCATGCATTTTAAAAGCAAAACTGAGCGAAGAGCAAGGAATATGCTAAAGACAGAGGGAAGAGGTAACAGATGCACTCTACTTGGTTATGAAAGAGCAGTCTTAAAAATATAAATTTTTTTTCTTTGCCATTTGGAAATGTTTCAGAAAATGCTTTTGCACTACTCTACCACAGAAAGCAGACAAGCTAACTTGCAAAGGATTCCTCCTTCTAGGGTATTTACGGAATTTTAACAACACCTTCGGGGCTGGGGATTTAGCTCAGTGGCTTAAGCGCCTGCCTGGCAAGCATGAGTTAATGAGTTCGATTCCCAGTACAAAAAAAAAAAAAGTGACAACACCTTCTACAGTATTTGCTGTGGGCGCAGTATTTAATAAATTCTTTTCGAACAACATTAGCCACTTTAAGCTGTTCTGCTCGGAGGGGTAAACACAGCAGTAACTGTTTCTTAGAAGCAGACACTGGAGCAGGAACCCAGTCTGTCTTAAGTCATCAGCATGGGCACAGAGCAGTGGCAGAATCACCCAGCCCCAAGTGCAAGGTGTCTGTGAATTAAAGCTCAAGCCCTCCCAGGTCAGACAGACTGATTGGAGGGAGACCCCTTGTGTTGCTTGGCCTGTGGTCTTCTCAAATGGGTCACTGAAACAGACAGGATGTGTTTCTGCCTGGTCACAACACACACAGCTCTGTACCTGTCATTTTAAAAATGAGTATTACATTCATGTGTTTCTCCTGTGTGTAGCTTGCTAGCTTGGACTGTTGATTCGTCATCATGCCATCCTGCCCCAGTGCAATGGGGCCAATCTGGTGCAAACCTCACGTGTACACATTACCATACCCAGGCAAGAAGAATGAACTCTGGTCTGGTGGTCCAAAATTATCTGATTCACACAACTTGGTTATATAATTTCTGTAAAAATTTCTTTCAGCATCCCTCCCCATATTTTGAATGATTAACAGAAAAGTCCAAACACTTGGGATACACAATTCTGACTTCAAAACACTAGGAGAAACAAAGCGGTCTCTTCCGACTTTCCCGAGTGAACCAAGTAAAGAAAGCCAGCAAAGCTAGTCAGGAGTAACATGCGTGCACACGCGATGCAAGCACACCATCAGGACTGGACACCCTCTCTATCCTGACCACACTTCCTTCCCAATCAAAGCACATGGAAGCCCCACAGGGAAAGGAGGGCAGAGAAAGAGGCTTCCTGGTGTCCGAAAGCTCCAACAGCCTCTGTGTTAGGACGCAGGCTGTGCATTTTGCAAAAGTGACATCATGGGGGCAAAGTGAGTCAAGAGTTAGCAAGCCTGGCTTGCCTTCGTGCTTTCAAAACCTCCCAGGATCTACTGCACCTACAGAAAAGCAAGGAGACAGGCAAGGACATGTGCGCAAGGATGGGTTAGAAAACTGCAGAAATCAAAGTGCCAACAGAAGACTAACAGGAAAAGCATGCCGTGTTTACGAAAAGTGGCACACAGTAAGATGAAGTCCATGTACGTGTACATCAAGTGCCCATTTTTGTTTCGCTCCCCCTCTCTGCAATACTGATAAAAAAGTGGAGGGGGTCAGCCTGGAAGGAGGTGCCAGAATGTGAGTGGAGCAGGCATTGAGATGTGTATTTTTTACAAGACTTTACAATTTTTTTATAGTAAGGATTTTTTTTCTATCAAAAAGTTTTAGAGAAGCTTACACCTGGAAAAAACAGCATAGCTACAGATCCAAGACAATTTTATTCTGTGGAACCACGATGCCAGGGAAATTATTCTTCTGTGGTCCCCACCCCATTCCTTTTCAATTACTTCTTGGACACCTACTAAGTGACAGGCACTACTGGAAGGGGCAGATGCACATCGCCTACGCCCCCAGGCCTCACTGGGCCCAGACACAGCACCAGCTGCAGACGCCAACTCTGTGCCTGGGCAGGCTGGGTTAGGAAATCACCTTGCAAGGAAAGGCTGTGTAATCTCTCTGAACTCACAAGTTCTCAGCCAACAGAACACACTTTGAAAACAAAAATAACGTCCTCACAGTGTAAGCCAAGTTAGGAAAGTATTACCCAAAATGGGATAAAATGTACAAATCTGAGGCCCAGAGACTTCAAGGGCATAGATCAGCATCTAACACTTCACCAAAGACACACTCAGGGGAAAAGAATTACCTTTCCAAACCGGTTCAATAAGGTGGGGGGGGGGCAGAGCGGTCAGATAACCAGAGGCTCTGAATTAGCGGGTGTCCAATTACTGTTCAAAGCACCCGACCCATGGTCTAAAACGCCATCCTACCCCAGAATACGCTGAAACAAAACTCTCCTAAACGATGATAAACCTCGGCCCAGCACGCTCCATGGAGGCCCTCCCCTTAGAAAGGAAGTTTAAAGGGTCCTCGGGCTAAACGTAGCAAGACGGAGGCACAACCTGGTATAGATCCTGGACAAAGCCGTCCGAGACGCTCTCTAGGTCTCAGAGGATGGCGAACCTGAGATGATTTGGAGAAGATAAATGAGCTTCTTCAAAAGTGGCATCCAGGTGAGGCAGGTAAGCCCCAGGACACCCACAGTGTAGGAAGTGTTTTCTCCTTTATCCAATTCTGCCCCCAAAGTGCTGCCCGGGGAAATCTGAACTGCCCCGCAGCAGAGAGTTGAAAAAAAAAAAAAAAAAAAAAAAAAAAGCGGAGGGAAGGTGACGGCTCCAAACATGTTCCCGAAGGGAGGGGACACAAAGGAGGGAGAAGCTTTGGAAAGAGGCCTGCACTGGGGTAGGTGTGAGGGCGGGGGCATGGCTGGAAACTAAAAAATGAGGTGGGGGGGAAGAGAGGGGTGGAAGTGGAGCAGGAGAGAGAGCGGGGCTGGAAAGAAGGGTGGTGGAATGGAGGGTCAGAAAAGAGGTGAGGGGCGTGTAGCAGGGGAATTCGGGGAGGTCGGGGAGGGGGACAGAGCCCGGCAACCCCTTTGGGACCAGAGGCGGAGTGACCGAGAAGTTCAAAGGATAAGGGTAGCGGGGTTGAAGAAACTTGCGCAGAAAGAGAAACAAAGTTGAAAAAACGAGAGCTGGGCGCGAAGGACGCAGGGCAGAAAGTTAACAGTGAGGCTCCAGGGAAGCGGGGCTTTCGGGGACCAACGAAGTCCGGGCAGCCAAACAGCGACGCGCGGCAAGGGCGCGCTGGATCCCTGCTAGGCGGTGGCGGAGAGCGAGCGGGGCGGAAGAGTTCGCGGCGGAAACCGGAGTGGAAACAGTCCCGGCCAGCGATGACTCCCACTTACCCGGCTCGGGCGGAGAAGACGGCTACCGCGGCGCCCAGGGCTGCGCGGCCCCGGCACTCCGAGCCCCGCCCCTTGCTCGCGGCCAGCGCCGCCCATTGGCTGCCGCACCCCGGGTCCGCGTCCGGATCGGCCAATCAGCGCCGAGCAGCGCGGTTTGGAAACTTTTTCTCGCAGCCCAGGCGCGGCCTGGCCACTCAGCAGCCGCCTAGGGCGCCGGGAGCCAGGGGAGGCGCTAGGTGGCCCTGGGGTGCCGCAGGCTGGTCTTTCCCTGACGCTAGGGTTGGGCTTGGGTTTGTGAGTCACCACTTAAGGACAGTGTGCTGGCTACTCTCTAACACCACTGCTGCATCCCATCCGTGCGTCTTCCCCAAATAAGGCAGGACCAAGATCCAGGCTCACCGAGGCTAACAGGACCCCAGGCCTTTTCCACACCGTCACACCCTAGAGAATCTTCCACAGCCTCATTCTTCAGGGGCAGCAGAATTGAGTGTGAATTTGCTTTTAGCTGGGAGAAGTGGCACACTCTAATCACAGCACTCTGGGAGGCAGAGGCAGTAGGATGGAAAGTTTGAGGCCAGTTTGGTCAATTTTGCGAAGGCACTAGGTTTAATCGCTAGTACCCAAACAAATTCGGCTTTGAGTCCTAGTTCTATACCTTTCTAGTTGTGTGAACTTGGACAAGTTATTTAACTGCCCTGCGACTCAATTATGTATAAATGAGATTATGCAGGGAACTAAATAAATACTTGCAAACGTTTAGGGTAGGAAATTACTGTGTGTGTGTGTGTGTGTGTGTGTGTGTATGTGTGTGTGTTTTAAATAATTGTGTGTTAAATAATTGTGTTTTTGTTTTGGACAAGGTTTCCCTATGTATTTCAGTCTGGATTTAAACTCACTATATATTACAGGCTGATCTTCAATTTGTGGCAATCCTTCTGCCTCAGCCTCCTGAATGCTGGGGTTACAGTCGTGCACCACTATGTCCAGTGATTTTGTTAATGATTTTGTGACTCAGGGACAATGCTTACTTCTTGAGATGTTTTTCCCCCATTTAATTCTTACAGCAATTCTACTTGTTCACTAACAAAGTATTGAGAACTCTTACATACAAGGAGTCTATTCTCAAAGGGCTTATAGTTTGCAGAGAGAAAGACACTAAACTAGGAAGCAGGTAAAATAAACTCCAGATGTTACTAAGTGTCATGTATGAATCAAATTCATGATAGAAAAGCGCTGAGGAGGGGACACGTTGCATAGAATGGTCAAGGAAAGTCACTCTCAGGAGAAGAGCACCAGACAATGAGAACCACAGGAAAACACTTTTTTCAGGGGAGAGGGTTGAGGCTTGAACCCAGGGCCATTCTACCACTGTACCACAGGGCTACATCCCAGCCCTCCCTGCCGCTGGTTTTTTTTTTTTTTTTTTTTTTTTTTTGAGACAGGTTCTCATTAAATTGCCCAGGTGGAACTCAAACTTGTGATCCTCCTGTCTAAGACTCCCTAAATCCTAGGATTAAGGCATGTACCACCATGCCCAGCTAGTAAAACACTTCTTTGGTACTCATTTTAAGGATGAGAAAACAAAAGTGTGCGAAATTAAATGAATGCATGAGGCTTACAGTTAGTAACTAAGAAGTCAGGCTTCGCACTTTGACACCCTACCCATATCCTATATGTTACAGGAAGAAAGATTCCCTCTTTGTTCCCTACCATAGTTAAAATGACCTTCCTCTAATTTTACTTTAATGCCTTGCTAGTTTAATAAAAAGCCCAGACACAAAAGGGAACCATCACCTATACCACAGGGAGTTAAGGAAAGTACCAAAATGTTTTTCAGGATACTTCCAGTCTAGTCCCAAACACTAACATGTAATTTGCATTCTGCTTGGCACTTAGTCTAATACTTTTAGCTTTAGAATTTTATTTGACTGTCACCACCCTTAAGGTTTCTGGGAAGGGAGTAATCACTCCAGTTTATAGATGAGGTGAAGCACAAATTGATAAGATATTGGTCTTGACTAAATGACATCAATCAAGTCATTTAAATGATGTGGCTCTCAATTTCCTAAATTTTCAATAAAGAAAAGGAGAAGGCCACTGAAATGATTCTCATTATTCAGGAGCTCTTGAGGAAATCTGTCACTGAGTAAAATCTTAAACATGAAAGGAAAATCTGGTGTGCTTTTAAACTTTCTCTCAATTTTATTTTATTTTTAAAAACAGGGCCTCACTATGTAGTCCAGGCTGGCCTTGACTCCCTCAGGCACCTAAGTGCTGGAATTACAGGCCTGAGTTACTATGTCACCATGCCTGCCTTCATTTTATGATTTTTAATACAGATCAAATTAGCATGTCTGCTTTATTTCAGCTCCTTTTCTGCTAATCTGGGGCCATGCGCTGTTTCAGAGTTTTTCTTTGTAGCTTTGAGATATGACTGAGCAGTTTCTCTTCCACAGACCCTTTCATCATAGTTTTTCAATCCACAAGACCAAACCTAACTAACAGAGAAGTGAAGTTGCAGGAGAGAATATACTTTAGTCTAGGACTGGATAACTTAGCATAATCAAATGCAAATTAACCACATATGTAGCACAAAAACAAATTAGCATTCTTATTTGGCAAATGTGAAGATTATTATTTGGACAAGGAAAAAACTCAAACTTACTTTCACTAAATAGGAATAAAATTAGCAGGCTACCCATAATTAAGATATAGTTTAGAAATTTTAAAGCATTCTGTTTTCATAAATATCATATTGCATTTGGATTCATTATTGTCTCTGCTTAGTTTGCTACAGAAGCAATAACACGGTTTCTGTTTAAGGTATTTGTAGTCAGATTTATCCTTTCACTTACCAGTTTGCTTCTATTCACTACATTTACCTGTTGAGTCTAGACATGATTCTAGAGCAGCAAAATCAAACAATGTTTCTGCCGCTTATATTTTGTAGCTAAAAACTTTTTTAGGAAGAAACTACAAATCTACAATTTGTTTTCTTTTTTATATTTTTGGTTAATATTGTCTATTCAGAAGTATTCTACCACAAATGAAAAAAGAAAGACAACTTGTAGAGAGTAGCCTATTTGTTTGGTACTTTGAAAAGACCAAAACTTTAGAAGCAGAGTTGTTTTTCATGTGTTATAATTCCCAGCTGAAAAATACTACCCCTACACAGACACAATGAAGAACTTACTCAGCAGTAATAAATAGCTAAGAAGGGAGATGATACATGCTTGCCCAGTGCCTTCTGGAAAATTAAACACAGGTACAAAGGGTTCTTCAGCTGCGTGTGTGAGCCTGTCTTCCTCACCACAGGGCTACAAAGATGTCTACAGGTAACTATGAATCCCCACTAAGTGCGCATTGCCTACTGAATTCACCTCACGTTGGAAACTCAGGAAGAAAAATGTTCTCATCTGGCATTTTCTACTTACAAGTTTTCTAGCAAAGTGAATTTGTTCCTCGACAAACTTGAAAGTTAAACTTTTTAAGCAATATTCAGTTTGCACACCCTTGCCTAAACTGTATCTAGATTGAGATAATACGTGCTTTGTTTTTCTCTAATTTGCAACAGGAAATAGCGAGCAGCTGGCAGTTGCAGAAATCACGATTTTGCCTGACTTTAAAAAAATTAGACGTCAGGTAAAAATGAAGATTATGAGATGCTATTAAGAAAAAGCAAACACTTATTGCATGATTATCCACCGGAAACACAAAGTGTTACAAGTTTCACAAAACATAATTCTAAGTTTTCCTTTTTTGCTCAACTTGTCGCCGGAAAAGCTGTACTTGTGACGAGCTCCAGTCCTGGGCTTTTAAAAATGACGTTTTCTTACAAAACTCACGGAACACCTCTTTACTGTTGGTGACAATATCCAGCTTCCTCTTTGCACACGCTTAATGTGTGCCAGCTGGGCAGAAACTGCGAGAACGCGAAGGACCTTGCAGGAAGTCCAGTTGGCAATTATGTTTTCTCCATTTGCCGCTAGGTTGCACTATATTACATGAAGGATGCTGGGGGAATATGCACCATTTAATTTTTAAAAATAAAAGTGGGCGTATCACGTGATTAGGCGGGGGGGGCGGTTGAAGCAATCGAGTTTTTTCACTGAAATTCTGTTTAAATCGCTTTTCCGCAAAAGACCAGGAAGAGCTGAGCTGTATTAAATCCTATTTGGCAAGTTTTTGCACCTCACAAGCCCGCTAATGCTCTACTTTGTGGTTCCTTTTGACTTCACAAAGTGAAGCTAGAGAGGAGGCCTCCTCAAACTCGGAGTTTCAACCAAAAAGGCCAGGGAATTCCCTTGAGAAGGCCCCTATTTAGGGGTTTATCGGGAGGGGACTGAGCCTGACGAGGCTGTAGGGCCGCGAGGCCCCGCCCCCTCCCCCGGTGCCCAGCATGCCCCGCGCGGTGAGGACGCGGCAGCGGGTGAAGGCAGGAAGAAGGGGCGGGGCGAGCGGAAGAGAAGGGCGTCGGTTTTGCGACAGGGGCTGTGCGGTGCGGAAGCGGAAGTGGAGGGTGCGCTTGGCGGCGGCGGCGGGAGCTGCGGAGTCGGGAATCAAAACAAAGGGCCTGGGGGGGGCGGGGGGAAGGCAGCGGGGCCGGAATGTGAGCCTAAGTAGGACAGGCGGCTGAGGTGAGTTTGCTCTTAGCGCTGGGACTAGACCCTGACGGACCTACTGCTCTGGGGCCACCGGAGCTGGGAGGGGCACAGTGCCCCCCTTCCCCCACCTCTTTCTGGTGGGGTGAGGGGGTTGGCTAGTGCGAGGACGTGGACTGGGACCAGCAGAACCCTGCCTCAGAGTCAGCCTGTCTCCCTTTGGAGTCTGTTCACTGCTGTTACTGTTGCGCCGCTGTTCCCCTTTGGATATTTGGCTCCCCGCCCTCACCTGTCTCCCTGCTCCCTATTGGGCCCTGCAGGTGTACCAGCCTTCTCTGAAGAGGGTGCAAAGTTGGAAAGTGAAAACGCTCGGAGCAATGTATTTGCAACCGTGCTGAGTGTTTTGTGTTTTGCTCGGCCCTTAACAGTCCCTAGGGTGTAGCACTGGGGCTTCAGACACTCCCCCTACTGATTGTAACCTTGTGATACACCCTACAGAGTTTTCCAAGCACCTTTCTGATATTACTAAGAGCTTTCCGGTTACCTTTGTGTCTTTCGGACTTCTAGCATATCTGAGCGAGATTTTTCTGTTTAGCATACAGGGAAGTTGTAAACTAAACAGTCGTCTTTGACATTTACTGGTCATTTCATTCAGTATACCAGGCACTGTGCTAGGTGCAGGAGATACTACAATAGTGAATAAGAAAACAGTTTCTGCTGTCGTGGAATTTATGTTTTAATAGAGAAACAGTAAGGTAGCAAGTAAGTAAACAAGGTCATTTTAGATGGAAGACCTGTGAGAATGGGGAGACGTAATGGGGAGAAGTGGAGTGGGAGTTTTGGACTAGATTAAATGCTAAGGGAAGGTCTTTTGCGCACTCTAGTCCTTTTGCTAATTGGATATCGAAAGTACTCAAACCATCGTCCAGTGGGCTTCGCCTTACTAGCAGGCCCATATAAGAGAATCTGAGATTCAGAGAGGTTGTGAGTTGTCCAAAGCTGCAAAGATAGGAAGGGGTGGCCATGAAGAATAAAATGCAGGCAATGTGATATCATAGACTGTGCTCTCAACCACTATCTGTATCGATCAGACTGAGAGATACTGGCAGAAAGGAGACTCCCACTCAAATAGAACTTGCTTTGGCTGAGATGCTTAGTAGCATTCTCGGGAATACTCGGGAAAATTTTAGAGTGCTGGCAGCTAACAAGTTCTTATTTTTATTTGTTTGCTTGTATCGAGCAATATTGGAGGCGGTAGAGGTGAACAAGCCTAGTTTTGCCACCCTTCTGCAGTTATTGTTCAATCTTGAACTAGCTACAAAACTTGTTTCTTTTTCCCTTTCTCTAACCTGTAACTAATTTCTTTCCACGTTACAGAATTGAGAAAAAAAGTTATATAAGTGAATTTTATTGCCTCCACTTTGATTTTGTGGTACTGGGGATTGAACTTGTATAGTACTGTGTTTGCATGGGAATACATCCTCAGCCCTGTTGTTGATGTTGTTGTTATTGTAGGGAAAGATGAGACTCCTACAGGAGCGAAGCAGCCTCTGTGACAGTTTGAGACTGAACAGCAGGCAGTTTTGTGGTTTTATCCTAAAGCAGGCTGTCTGTGGTTCTGCTTCTGCATGTGTGGCAGCACCACTGTGCACCGTATTTCCTCCAGGTACAGGTTGCCTTACCTGCCTATTTCCTTATTAGCCCACAGAACCCACATCCTTAGCAACAAGCTGACCACTCAGTCAAGGGCAGTCACTCTCAGAGGGAGAGGTCCCTGAACCTGTACCTCATAAAACAGGACCACTGGCCCAGTTTCAGCAGTTGGCTCTGGGGACCCCCACTCCTTGGAGTAAACTTTTTATTGCTTCCTTCTGTAAATAAACTTTACTTTCATTTTGCACCTTCTGAGTCTTCCTTTCTGCATACCAGAGTGAGAGAGAGAGAGAGAGAAAGAAAGAGAAAGAAAGAGAAAGAGAAAAAACGAAGGAAGAGCCTGGGGAAGTTTGAGGGTGGGCTGGTGACCCCAGACCTACCAGAGGTGATGTTATCATGATCATTATTACCGTTGTGGTGGTGGCGGTGGTATTTAAGACAAATTCTGACTAAATTTCTGAGTTGCCTAAACTGGGCTTAAACTTGAAATCCTTCTGCCTCAGCTTCCCAAGGTATTGGGATTATAGGATTGATCATCCAGTTCTAAGGTTAGGTTTGCTAAGCTACTAAGTAAATATTTGCTGGATGAGGAAATAACAGTACATGAAAATGCTCTGTTAACTATTATAAGGGTTATCTTACTTTCAAGCTTCGACTTTGAGAGGTTTGGGAAAGTATGTATGAGAGGTTTGGGGAAGTATGGAAGTTATGTACATTGTGACTGTCACAAATTCTTATATTTAGAGAGAAGCTTATTGAACCACAGAAGATCTGTAAAAACAAGTATCATAATTGCATATTAGTGGTGGCAGTTGTCTCCATCT
This sequence comes from Dolichotis patagonum, assembly GCA_004027295.1. Taxonomy (NCBI): domain Eukaryota; kingdom Metazoa; phylum Chordata; class Mammalia; order Rodentia; family Caviidae; genus Dolichotis; species Dolichotis patagonum. The sequence continues at coordinate 6,751 of PVJX010019756.1, read as the reverse complement.
GTTTCAGAATTAATCTTTCCCAATCGTGTGTCTAAGTAAACAGTGTACTTAGTAAATATTGGTGCCACATAGTAAATATTTTAGGGTTTGTGGCTAGGCTCTGTTGCAAAGAGTCACCTCTGCAATTGTGCCAAAGTAGCCAGAGACAGAATTTAAATGAATGAGGGTGGCCGTGTCCCCATAAAACTTTACAGTCACTAAAATTTGAATTTCATTGATTTAAAAAAAATTTTTTTAGGAATTAACGTAAAATGGGCCCTCAGTTTGTAAACCATTTAAAGATAGGCAGTGGGCTGGCTTTGGCTAGTGAGCCATAGTTTGCTTCTGCTTTGTGTTATCAGTTCTCCTATACCTTAGACAGTAATCACCACCCCCACCATGCAGATACTAAAATCTCTTGAGAAGAGTATCGTATCCAACCAAAAAGAAAGTTATATTCTGTTTGCTCAGATGAAATTTTTGATAATGAAACCAATTGCTTGAAAACGAGGGTAAAAGTGAGATAGTGTTGGAATATTGTGGTGAGGGCTTGGTAATGAGGTTGTCTTCACCATTGGCCAGCTGCTATCCTCCCAATGGATGCGGGTTGATTTGATCTGCTTTTATTGTACTCTGTAAGACTTGTAAGACATATCGTTACTTTGGAATAGGTATAGCACATTTGGGATTTTTCTAATTACTGGATTTTTGGTGGTATACTATATTGTACTTTCATTATAAGTAAAATAAGATTCTGGTTTGGTTTGTTCTCCAGCAGGGTAGAATTCAAAGTCCACAGACATTATTTATTTATAAACTTTCCATGTTCATATTAGATACAATGGGAGAGGTTGATGTGGTGATTCTTATACTGAGATAGATGCCTTCTACTGTTAACTTTTTTGGGGGGGATACTGGGGGGTCAAACTCGCAACCTTGTGCTTGCCAGGCAGGTGCTGTGCTGCTGAGCTATAATTCTCGCCCCATTCTGTTATCATTTTGACTCTCCTAATCAGAATCTTTCGAGAGAGATAGCTGAGAAGAATTAAGGGGAAAACAATAGAAAAAGCCTGTTTAAGGCCAGAGAAAGTTGACTCTAACCAAATGAAAAGAAGGCTCACTCATGGATATGCAGGCTCCCAAAATTGGCTGTTTCTTTCAGGCATGGGTATATAAGAAATTAAATTTATCCAGAATTCATTGTATTTTTGAAGAGCCATGGGATCCAAGGTATAGCAAGTAATAGTATTCTTAAAAATCAGATTAATGTTAGATATTTTGAGCATAAACAGAATCAGCCATGTTTATCAAATTTTAGTAACCCGTAACATGCTCTGATACCCATTTTTTTCTTTTGTTCTCTAAGATTTGAATTGTAGGACACCATTGTTCTATACATACAGTTGTAGTTTCAAATTTTAACATATGAAACTTGCAATATTATGCAAAGAAATAACATGAAAATCTCACTCCTTAACAGGGTGGAAGAATGAAAGAAAAGGAGGATGAAAGAATGTTGAACCACTTTGTATGGCTGTATGATGGAAGGAAACGGAACTGAGAACCCCTGCAGTAGAACACTTGGATGGCTTCAACAAGATAATGATGCTAAGCCATGGCTTTGGAAATTCTCTAATTGCTTTTCTCGTCCTGAACAGACATTGCCACTTAGCCCCCAAACGGTAAGGAGGTAGCAAACACCTTCTGTGAATAGATGTGAAGTTCATTTGCTGTGGGACACCAAAGAGTCTCTTTCTGGAGTCTCTGCCAGATTTTCCTGTACATCCCAGTTGTTTTACACTTTGTAATGCATTATTATGCTTCTGGACTCAGTGAGAGCATAATTTTTTAACTCTTACTTTCTACTGTAAATTACAGTGCATATTTTAAACATTTTATGTTAAAACTTTAGGAAATTATTGTTTCCTATTTAGGTCCCAAATTCCAAAGCTTATGTAGTAAAATGTGAAATAAATTTTATTTTACTGTAGCTTTTCTAGTTTTGTGTCTTGTAAACTAGAAAAGATTGGCAAGACATTGTTGATAATCTTTCTTATTTAAGATTTTTCTTTGTATTTTAATATGTCTGATTTCTTGTGTTTTTGTGTATGTGTGTATATGATACTAGGGATCAAACTCAAGGAATTGCACTTGCTAAATGCATGTTGTTCCACTGAGCTATATAACCAGTCCCTTGCTTTCTTTATTTTTTCATAGTGATGTTGACATTTTTTTTTTTTTTGGAACCAGGGATTGAACTCACGACCTCGCACTTGCTAGGCAGGCGCTTAAGCCACTGAGCTAAATCCTCGGCCCAATTTTGACATTTTCTCAAAAAATTTTTAAAATTTGATGTTTGGGTTGGAACCTAGGGCCTTGGCATGGTAGCCAAGCATTCTAATACTGAGCTAAATCCCCAATCCTTTTTAAATTTTATTTTGAGAGTCTTAAGTTGCCAGGCTGACCTTGAACTTACAGTACCTTTGCCTCAGCCCCTCAAATGCTTGGGATCGTGGGGAGTGCTACCACACTTGATTTGACATTTTCTGCTTCATGTACTCAGGTTACCATTTAGTTTCTCCATTGTACCTGAGATCCAGGTGAGACTTCAAAGAATAAATTTAACTTTGTTTTCTCTATGTTTTTTACTGTGTAGGTTTTTTGCTACATAATTGTTTTTGTTGCATTGCATCACATAATTTGGGTGAATTCAGAAGAGTTTTAGTTTAAGGACAGATGACAAGGAAGGTTGGCATCTCAGGCTGGGCATCATTGGATGGAATGGTGAATTTGGTCCTCATGGAGTCGCTGAGTTCAAAATTAGACTCTCAACTTTGTAGATCTTGAAACATAATGGAGTAGGTTCAGATGACTAGTTTATAGTAAAGTTGCTCATAAGAGCCTGGTCTGAGTAGATCAGAATGCCAGCATTTGAATTTTCAGTCTAATGTATGATGACCGTAGGGTAAAACACAGTGCTCATTGCCTAGCCAGCCCGTTGCTAATACTTCCCCTTTAAAAATAAAGTCTTAACTGAAAATCCAGACTTCTTTCAGATAGTGTGCAATTACAGCAAAAGGCATGAAATTATAACAGTCAGATGGAATGGACTCTTATGCTTTGCGAGATGAACGTGTCTCAGTCACCATTTGAGGGCTTCCTCTTTGTCTTAAGGGTTTTGTTGTCAGCCCATAAAGGATATTGATTAGGGAGATTTCCTTTTAGGGGCCAGGTACTGTCCTAAGTGGTTTGTAAGCTCAGTCTCATTTTATTCGTCAACTGTAGGGAGTGCATTTTATCGTTCTTGATTTATGGCTGAGGAAACTGAAGCTTAGAGAGGCTGAGTAGCTTCCCAATGTCAAATAGCTATGAAGTATCAGATTCAAACACAAATGCCATACTTATTTTAAATCTTTGTAATATATTGGCCTGCTATGCCTGTGTTATAGTCACGTAGCAAACTGTCATATCTCTTTTGAAGATAGTTTTCTAATTACTCTAATTCTTTGCACTGGCTGAAGTGTAATTGTTGTCATTATGGTTTTAGGTCATGATATCTTAGCATTTCCTAAGATGCATTAGCATCATGCCTGTGCCATGTGTGTAATGTTTGGAATTTTATTTAGCAGGCCTTCTTAAAACCCCTTATGTGCCTGACGGCAGGAACTATTAAGTAAAAGTAAATTATTGTATCTGAAACCATCTTAATGCTGTTTGTGACCGTGTTTTCATACTGTCTTTTTTTTTTTTTCTTGGTAATATTAAGGGTTGAACCCAGGGCCTGAGCTACATCCCTACCCCTTTTTCTTTTTCTTTTTCTTTTTCTTTTTCTTTTTCTTTTTCTTTTTCTTTTTCTTTTTCTTTTTTTTCTTCTTTTCTTTTAAAGACAGGGTCTTACTAAGTTGCCTAGGCTGAACTAGAACTTGTGATCTTTCTGCCTCAGCCGCCCAGAGTACTGGGATTACAGAGGTGTACCACCATGCCTGGCTCATACCATCCATTTTGTCTTTAAGAAATCCTGTGAGCCAAGGGGAAATTATGAAGGGGAGATCACAGATCGTTAACCTGATTTACTAAAGTTGCAGACCCTCTACCCCATTCTTTTAAGATTTAAGAAGAACATAGTCTTTTTTTTCCTTCCTTTCTTTTTTTGGTACTGGGACTCAAACTTACGACCTCATGCTTTCCAGGCAGGCGTTGCGCTGCTGAGCTATATCCCCAGCCCAGAACGTACTCTTAACTTCAGTTGTGCGTTTCTGTGTCCACTTCTCATGGATTACTCTGAAGAATTCCCCTGATTTTAGCTAGCTGTTACTGTTTTTGGAATGATGTAAATAGAATCGAACTTTTTAAATGTAGTACTTAAGAAAGCAAAAATCCCTGCTCTCTTAAAGTTGACTTGTGTTCTGATTTTTTCTTTTCTCAGAAAGAGTACATGGAGAACAAGAAAGTTGCTGTGGAATTAAAGGATGTACCATCTCCCCTTCATGCTGGCTCTAAACTTTTTCCAGCAGTCCCACTGCCTGATATTCATTCTCTTCAGCAACCTAAAATACAGCTTTCAACTGCCCCCAAAGTAAGCTGCTGTGCTCATTGCCCTAATGAACCCTCCACTTCACCATTGCATTTTGGTGGTGGTGGTGGCAGTAGTGGAGGTACTGGTAGCTTGATACACCCAGGCGCACGCTTAGACTCACAAAGCACCAGGACAGTCACATGTCAGGTAGGGTCAGGGTTTGCTTTCCAGTCTGCGTCTTCGTTCCAGAATGCCTCAGCTAGAAACAGTTTGGCAGGCATTGCAAGTGACTTCCCCAGCATGTGTCTAGAGAGTAATATATCTTCTTGCAAACACCTACCCTGTTGTGGAAAACTCCATTTCCAGTCATGTCACAGTAACGTACACAAGCTGCATCAGTTTCCAGCTCTTCAGGGCTGCACCTCCACTGGCTATTTCCCCTGTTCTGATTTCACAAGTGGGGCTCCAGGGCATTTGGAAGAGCACATTTCACAGTCGGAGCTAACGCCTCACTTGTGCACCAACTCTTTGCACCTAAATGTGGTACCTCCGGTTTGTTTAAAGGGCTCACTTTACTGCGAAGACTGTCTAAACAAGGTGTGTATCATTTTATTTTTTTATGTTGGGTGCAGCTGAGGTGTGAGGAATGACTTAAGTGGATTTGTCTTGAAAAGTCTTTATTGGGCATGGGGTTGAGGGTTCTTCTGTGGTGTAAATCTTACCTCATCTGTATAACTCCTGCTGATCCTGAAAGAAGCAAAGGGTAGAAACCATTCAAGGGAGTTACATGGTAATTATATAGCTTACATTTTTACAGCTTCTGGTTACAATGAATATGTTTCCTATGTATGTGTGAATTTAGTTTGGCAAAGCCTGGATTTTGTCTTATCTTTAGAGGCAAAGGCACAACTGATTGAGCAGTTGTATATTTCACGAGATGTGTTTATTGTACTATCATCCTGTAATATAAAACTTGAAATTTGACCTCAGTCACACCCATGTTTGAGTGAAAATTTTACTACCCTTTATAAAAAATGTGTAAGGTCTCCATGGCAGCAGGCATGTGCTCTAGGATGTAAAGTTCCAGTCATGTGAGTATCTGCCCTGATAGTTCTAAGGCCTTTCTTGAAGTTATGAATTGATAACTAACGGTTCATGGAAGATTATTTGAACAAACTTTTTATTAGAGGTTAGCATGTGGGAGATGAAACACTTAGAGTGTGTTTTCAGTGTTGTACATAACTCCAGATTCTGGAATGATGTATCTGAAACGTTTTAAAAAATTTCTTAAAACAGCCGGCAAGAAATAGTATAACTGATGCTGCTAAAGTCTGGCCAAATATACCACCTCCAAATACTCAACCTGCACCTCTTGCTATCCCTCTGTGTAATGGCTGTGGAACCAAAGGAACAGGAAAGGAGACTACGTTGTTATTGGCAGCCAGTCTAGGCAAAGCTGCTTCAAAATTTGGTAAATGACTGTATTGCATAAAATGTGCATTTTTAAGTAGTTTTCAGTAGCCAATACTAACACTGCATTTAATTGCCTTTAAAAGATTCCTTGTGGTTCTAAAGCTGTATGTGAACTCTAAGGTGTATGTGTGTCTGCCCTTTTTCTCTTAGTAAAAATCTTTTTAATATAAACCAAAATCAAGTGCTGGAGACACTAGGGCTTATCGTAGATTCATAAACACACTTGGTGTATCCTCCCTACAAACATTAGTATTTAGAACAAGTTGGTAATAAGTGGTTCTAAATAGTATTTGGAAATCTGAGTGTTCTCAAAATCATTTCCCCAAAGGTTTTAATGTGATTAGTTATCTTGTGAAACCATTTTGAAGTGTTTAATCAGATGTTAATGAAGTGTTAAAAATAAAGTTATCAACAGTTACAGCGTCATCTTGTCCATCTCTTCAATGTTCTTTTCTACTGAGTAGAAACACATCATGAGCTGAACATGAAAGTCAGGTCCTGGAGTAGTAGCATCTGATTGGTTACATGTTAGAAGCATCACAGGTCAGCATGAGAATGGCTCGTGCTCTGAATACACCTGTAGATTTGTTCTCCCCTGAAAAACAGGAAAGTCTCTTAGAATGATATTTTGGCAATTTGGTTGCATATTAGATGGACTAGTAAGTATCCCCAACATCAGTAATTTAGTTTTTCTCCCATTAATAATAGTAGTTACCTACCTGTTGTTTTAATTTGCCATCTTTTTCATTGCATTTAATTTCTTTCTTCTTTCTTTCTTTCTTT